>JAPYYS010000160.1:0-205735 GCA_030522525.1 Campopleginae sp. 14b
TGAGAATAGTTTGACAAAAAATTTTCACTATTGTTTATCTGGTTTTATTGTTTTTTTTTTTTTTTTTTTTTTTTTTTTTTCTTTTTCCTTTTCTTTCCAGTACAACGACATTTACAACTTCCCTCAAAGAGTCTTCGACAAAGCCATAGAAGCCGTCGAAGTGGAGGGCGAGAGCGAAGCTGAGAGCGAAACAGAGGTCAGTGTTTATCACAAATAATCTAATTATGAATATTGATAACAATTACCACGGGAATTAACTTTGAAAGTCAAACATGATCGGAGAAAGTCTAATTTGTAATTAAAAAACACAGAGAAACGAAAATCTGATGAATGCTTGAGGGATTGCGAATGAAAAAAGACTATGAGGGGGAAACCTTAGATAGAAAAATATTTAAAATGTTGTGTAACACTTTTCCATGGAATTATCAGATGGAAAAGGAGGAAGCAATCGAGGAGGAAGTGGCAAGAGAATTGCAAAATGACGAAATGGAAATTGAGAGCGGCGGACATCGTTATGTCGAGGCTGAGAGCGACGACGAGGATAATGAGGAATACAATTACGAAGAAGAAGTTGAGAGCGACTCGGGTGATCGAGAGAAAGTTGATGTGTCCGACGATTTCGAATCGGAAGCAAGTGATATTGAGGTAGGTTTAATACAGCTTCGAAAACACATTTTGATTTGCTGGAATAAGGATTTAGCAAAGTTTGGCAAAAAATCAATTCGAACAGAGATTTTGATGAATTGGAAAACTTTTTTCAGGATACCGGCGCAACGACCAGTAAGAAATTTGCACCTGTCAAGAAATCGTGGAAGAAAGATCATTCGAAAAATAAACGTGGTCGTCCGCGAGTGGAAATTGAATACGAAATTGAAACAGAACCTCAAGAGAGATTACGTGTATAGAAAATCGTCAATAAACTTACATTTCGAAGAACGTCTCGCTTCCTGTAAAACTCCAATGCTTGAACCTTGACTCCAGACCGATTTGGTCCCTTTGACACAACGCAATCACCGTTGACACTGATGTGCAGTTCTGTTAATCGTTAGAAATTGTTAAATAGCTGGCGTGCCGAAATGACGGAGGGAATTTTAGGGAGACGTGATACTTCAATAATTGTTTTTTCTTTGATTCTCAACATATCGATGGTGGACGTTATTTTCGTAACAGAAAGGAAGAGCCGATCGAATGTGCGTGCCAGTTTAGGAAAAGTAATCAAGTTACCGACGCTGGCAATCTGGGTCCGCACGCGCAAGAGTACCAAAATTCACAAAAAGTGCAGTAATTGAAGTAAAATACTCGTTGAACAATAACTTTATTATGTGTGCGAGGCGATATAAGTTAAACGTTGTGAACCATGGTGCTTTTCCGAAAGAAAAAAAAACGACAAATTAATGGGAACCTGCTGTTTGCTAGTTTCAATTTTACAAATTTTCTAGTCGAAATGATGAATATTTTCTAAAAACATCCAAGGACTGCATGAATCGAATCTCTAACAGAGAGTCGAATTCTCGCCAACTGGGCGACCTGCGTGTCGTCTTTTTTCGAGATAATTGTATGCTAGCAGCTGAAAAAATATCTATACTTGAAGTACAAAATGAGTGGCGTGAAAAAGTAGATAAATCCACATGATACCTTTATTGATATCGGGCTGTCATAAATACGTGCGGATGGAGAACGCCTCGGGTTGATTCAAAAATTTGCGCTTGCGCAAGAATTTATCTCATGCATAACCGCTCGAAAAATTGGTGTTTATATATACCCGGAAAGGAACGCGCGCGCGTCTCTGCTCCGTATTTACGCCAGAAAATCAAGGCAGATGGCATCGCGCAATATGTCAATGGGGATAGCAGACGTTACGTTTACTCCTGCAACAAGGTAAATCAATCTTCCGTTGTTTCCCTTGCAACTCCCTTTCTTTTCAATGAAACTTTCTTGCATTGAACATAATTTCGAGTGTTTAAAACATTTTGGATTCGTTGAATTGGTCATTAACATGGGACAGTGTTGTTTATCATGGGTAACGAGCTACCGTGGGGCGAATGATTTTTTCCGCGACAAAATACTGCCCCCAATCCCCGATTATTTGCTCTCCGATACACTCGCGCGCATTCGTACGAGACGATTCTTTCGACAATAATATTTTGCTCTTTCTTGGCTCCGTACCAACCGCGCGATTTCGTTTTTCGTCAGTCTGTAAGTGTTTATCGTCGTGCACGTGAATTTTAAAACACGAAATTGAACCTTCGGCGTTGCGTCGTGCAATTGTCATTTTCCATTTATAAATCAATTCAGCCGTCAGATAAGGGAAGAAGAACGACAGAACTATTTTTAACAATGGTGCGTTTGCGTTGGGACAGTTGTTTCCCAATCCAGGAGTATATTTATGGAACAGGAGATTCTTCTCGTTGCGTCACGGTCAAATATTCGGGGCCAAGAACGCGCTGATCTTTGACATCAAACATCGTCGACAATCTCCGGTCTTTTTTATATATGCCACAGATTGCAATGGAATCAGTTTTTTTTTCTCATTTATTTTTTCAGGCATATTGTGATAGCAAAAATGCTCATTACGCCATGGGCCAACTCTTGCTGAATATTGTCACTTCTGGTGTAGCAGGAGACATATTATTCCTCAGTCATAATCTGGTGAATCGTCAATGACATTCAGTTGCTGAATAAAAAAAGTAAAAACTCAACCAAAGAATAATATTATAATGGAGCTCAACAACATCGGGAGTACCAAGAGTTATGTTCATCTTGATATTTCCTTCAAAAAATTGTGCATCGCCACCGTGTGTCTGCCGCTCGTCACCCTCTTGATTTGCTTCGTTACAGCGTATATATTCCAGCAGGATGATATTCACGAGACTCACTGTCGTGTAAGTTTTCACTAATATTTTTCTATCTTTCTGCTACAAACTGTATTTGCAACTTCTCAACCTGGGTGCTCGTTATTGCGCATCTCCGAACTGAATCGCAGATAAAATCTGGCCAATGTCTAAAAAAAATTTCAACATCAAGGGAGAGAAGAGAGATTTTTACTCTGTCTCTATGCGCAAATGGCAATACTTTGAATAGGAAAATGTCAAATAGGTCGCTCCAGGCTTGAGGCATGTCGTCGAAGCAGAGAAAGCAAAGGAAGCCAGACAGGATCAGGGGGAAAAAATGGTCCTAATTTGTGAGGAGGAATCAATGGATGACGAGCAAAGCTGTAAATAGTGCGCTCAATCCAATGAAAAAGAAAATTCGAAAGAAAAAGCAGAGGAAAAAAAATATATAAAATTGATATTTGGTTTATAGAGAAGAGAATATCGAGTTCTGGAAAAATGTTGCTGGCGGTGAATCAAACTGTGATGAACAAAGCAACTTGCAATTATTCGGTACAAGACTGAAATGCATTTATTCATTTTCAGAAACGTCTATTATATACAATTACGAAGATTTCGTAGTTCTCAAAATATTCACTGCTAAAACAAAAAAACACCGATTGTTCTTGAATTCGACGGCAGTCAATGTTTTGGCGCTGAATTGCCGTTTTTGTCAGAAAATAAATTCAGACCCATGAAATATTGGATAAAAAAAAAAAAAAACAAGAAAAAATGAATATTTGGGTCAGATTGACCCAAGACGTGCTCATAGGAGATGCACACCCAAAGGGTTTATTCATGAGGACAGAAATAATCTGTTAATTTGTGAAAGTCATTAGTATCGATGAAAAGCAATGTGAACAGGATGTCCGACTGATTTTTTTGCTCCATGAAAGCTTACTTCTCCGTTAAATGAACAAACATTCGAAATATTGACGTATTGCGGAAAGAGAAGTGGAAAATGAAATGCGTCATGAAATAAGAAAAATATTGAATTTTCAGGTATACAACATCCTGCCGTCGATTTCGGCAATCACAGGTATATCGCCGCAACGTTATCTTTGGCGTATAAGTATAGCATTGCACATGGGACCTCGACTGGTGATCGCCATAGTGTATTATTCCTACTATCGCAAAATCCTGAAAGCCATGGAAGATGTACCGAAGAAAATAGTAGGCTGCAGGCTCCTGAATCTGTGTTTTTGGCTCAACATCGCTGAGATTGCTTCGCTCTCCGGAGTCACGTACATTTCGAACAGAGAAAATTACTGTGAGTCCACTACTTATGCCCGAAAGTATTTAACCACGTCCGTGTCCATGGGATTTCGAGCTGGCGCGATTCTACGATCTTTGAAAAATATTTATTGATACGTTTTTGCGTATTGATAACAATTGACACGGACAAAGTTGTTCTGAAATCCATTGTCGTCAGGAAACACCATAATGTATGTCCATTAGACATACCAGTCCGAGCTACAACTTGTCATTTAGTTTGGATAATTAATAGCACAAATTGCGCGGTTGAATAAATTAGCATCGCTCCGTCACGTTTGACTTAATTAACATGTGTTGACCAGATTTGTTCGCGCGTCGTTCACTGGTCGATTTATTGTTGGGATGGCTTTATCGAAGGTGGCTTTTCAGCTGACCCTATTCTTCCCTGTAACCTTGACAGACACCACACCGCTATACTTTTCGTTCTATTGATCGGCACAATTGCCTTAAATGGACTGAGCTATGGATTTGATATTTCATTCCAAGGACACCATTCAATTTTCTTCGCTGCTCTATAAATCCTTCGTTTATTTGTTCATACCGGAAACAAGTATATTTTATAGAGAACTCAGTTATTAACAGAAGATTAAGATTAATTAGAATTTTTTTTACTTTATTTCAGCGGTCCACGAAAAAATCTTTATAATATTTATGGTCAGCTCGCTAACGTACATGCTGACAGCCGTTAAACTAGGGCGTCTGATGACACCAAATGCGCAAAGTCTTCAGTACAAACAGGCACTTTTCGCAACGAGTATGGCCAGCACCATCGGTCTCATTATATTCTTTTTGAAACACCGTCTCCTCTGCCACGATTTAGGTAAGTGCCTGGACATTAACTCGTTCCATTCGCTCAAGAACAGAACATCATATTCGAGACGAAAATTTAATCAATAACTTCATCGGTATTTAAAAAATTAATCACGGCTGCTGCGGGATTCGTTGAAAGGAAAATATTGGAAAACGGCTGTTCGGTCATAATATTTTGGTGACCTCTTGAATTTAAGTTTTTCGCCAGTTGGCCAGGATTTACATTTCTTACAATCTTCCGACCAAAATATTCATCAAATATTTGAAAGTCTTCTGGTCTTGGTGAAACAATCGCAATAGATATTTCAGTAGATGAGGAAGAAAAAAAGACGTTCATTGATAATTGATTGTCGTGCTTGTTCAGCTTTTAGTTGGTTCTCGCTCTGCGAATACATCATAGCGGCTGCGAACATGGCGTTCCACGTAACGGTGATCCTCGACTTTCCGAAAGAGCAGTTAGTCGTAGGCCACGGTTTACCGTCATCGAAAATCGATTAATTCGATAAACTACGAGGACGTAGAAAAATCATTTCTACCTCGCTTTTATCCTACTCCTCCCTTCGATGCCCCATTGTCTCAAAGTGCCTATTGCCTGTTAACAAAAAGGACGAAGTGATTCGAGTTGCGAGGGCGCCTGTCGTAGCCTCGTACCACGAAAAAATTCTTAAACGTCAACGGAAATTCGTGTATTTTTAAATAATTTTTCATTTTTTCTTAAATCTAAAACGATTTGAAGTAAAAAACAAAAATACGTGTCGACGTTTTTAATGCAATCCGCTTGGTAAAATCAAACAAATGCTTGATAAAACTGATATGCCTTGTTTTTTTTATCGTTTAACGCCGACACTCGGGAGAATTCGGTAGTAATTCTCTAATCTGGCACTTCCAAAATATGGCAGTGGGCACGTGCCGGGTCGTTGATAATGGTGTGAAACATAAAAACAACGATTTTTCGTCCTCGCGACCAACTGATAACGAAATTATTTTATTTTTCATTTAATCTTGGTCGCAATGATGAAAGAGCGAGTAGAATAATAAGAACACGAGAAAGAAAAGGACCGGAAATCGATATTTCAAACGAACATTCAATTTTCGTATACTCATCTTTTTTCTTGTTCATACGAACGAAAATTGTTACTTTTTTTCATTTCCGATACATTTATGTCTGATCGTACAACATAGATTTTACGTAAATATGCCTACACCTTGCGTGTACGTGTATATATAATATATATACATATAATATTAATTATTGTTATTATTGTTTAATAAGGATATTACGATTTAAAAATAGAATGAGATTTCTAGTCACTCATTCGACAACAATGTCTAGTCGACCTATGAGTTTATCTGTCTGTCAACGAACAGGCAAGCATCAAACGCGTTCATTATTGTTGTGATTATTTGAGAAAAAAAATTCCCATGGGAAATACAAGTTGTTTAGACTTATCCGGAGATTAGCTCGAAATCAAAAGTATTTATTAATTCGTCTGCTCGCCGCGTGAATGCATTCATGAAATGCGTGCATTTTTTGCTTCGGAGAAACTCTGTTTTTGTGCTCACGCGTCGAGACGTATTGTACGTGCGTTCAGTTCCAAGTCATTGACTCTAAGGATGTACGAATTTTTATCCAGTCACACAAATGGTTATGTATCAAAGTGTTATATGGAACGTTCCACTGAGCTGCCTGGTCTTTGCAATTATTTCTCCAGAGTTGTTCAATGTTTCGAAACGATTTCTATATCCTTTCATTTCATTTCCAGATTTTCAAGCAGTCGTGAACATTTGAGGGTCGGAACATGGCCCATTTTCTAAGTTTTTTTTTGTTTCATCCATGAAATCTCTCCGGGTATGGTTTTCCAATAATGAATGAACCATTGATTGGACGTTTTGTACAACTCGCGAGAGAAAAATTGTCAAATTAGGTGATTGAGGTGGCGCGTAGGGCCTCGTATAAATAAAATAAGGGTAAAAATGATATTTTAAGGAAAGTGACATTCGTACGTCTCCCAATTGGCAATATACTTTTTAGATAAAATAACAAAATGAAGGAAAAAATGAAAATGATATAGCTACGTTTAGTGATTAGAAAATGAAACTCTTAGAGAGACTGTACGACAATTGTAGTGAATCCGTTGACGCTTCGAGGGGGCGAGGAAAGCGAAAGATTTGATTTCCGTGAGAATGGAGTCTCAATCGTGGGCAGAAATAATTTTGATAATTTTATCTTTTTATTGTATTTCTCATAATTGGGAAGATGTTTATTCAGCCATTACCGTAAATTCCGTTACTCCGAGAGACCAGACACGTGCGTGCGTGTGTGTGAGAGTTTTTTCCCCGACGAGAACTGCGAAAAGAATCACGAAATATTGAACAACCGATTTTTCCAAAAGTACACGTGGAAAGAAGAAAAATTAATTTTTGCAACAAACAAAAGAGAATTATTGTGAATCCTTTGCACGCTGATTCAGCGGAAATAATCATTTTTGCACCTTTTTACACGCGAAATCAAAGGCACAAGAAGAAAGAATCTATGCGTTAACGTTAGTTGTGAAATTTGAGCATTATCGCTGACGATCCTCGTCGAAATGTCACAGATGTAGAGCGTCGATGCTTCCACGTGCACACTCAGCCAAGGGGATAATTATCGAACGAGTAATATTGAAAAATAGCGAAAAATGTTGCTATAGTCCTTTAGAGTCTGTGCGAAAATGTGAAACAAGTCAATTCCGGCGAATGGAATCCACGCATAATATCTTCGCACACAAGTGCTCTCAATGCTGATGCGGCAAAAAACAAAAAAAAAAACAAAAAAACAAAACGATGCGATAAAATAATTAGCCTCGAGGGTTGTTTTATTTTTTATTTCGCCAATAACGTGAGAATCTATAGTAGACCAAAGACGATCATGTAATTGAAAATGACTGTACTAAATTTCAAGCGATAACGGAACGAGAATGGTGATGCGATCATTAGCGATTAACAATATATCGCTATCCAGATGTAATAACGTGCCAAGTGATACACTATGCATAGATAAACGAGAAAAATGCACGCTTTCCAACGAAACAAATGCACTGCGTTACGAAAGAAGCAAAACATGAGATTATCGATAAATATGATGATAATTTATTCGAGAAATGACCGAGAGTTTGCACAGGCGACGAGAAAAAATGAAAAATAATCCAGCTGATCGTTTGAGATCTTTCATAACTGACATGAAATATGCACCTTTTAAATTTTCTTAATATAGGTAGGTTACTGCTCTGTAGGATTTAGATTCTAGCGCACCGATTATCCAATCCTTTCCCTAATCGTCATTAAATCAACGAGAATAATAATCGATTTAGAGCCAAATGAAAAAAATATTTTAATTACAACATTTTCGGGCTGTCCGCGAGTCCAAATCGATTTTATCCAAATCTAATGTGTATTCATATATATTTTGTGACAAATTTTCATCCATTTGGACGCGTCTCATCTGTTTTAAAGCTTCTTCTCAATTCAAGTTAAATTAGAGTGTCATTAGTCCAAGTCAAATTGTTTGAAATTTTTCTCAATATCGATCCTCGATTTCTACAAATATTGTCTCTGAATATCCATCGTTCCTAGTCAACTGTATCCGAACCGTTTGAAACACGTCGATATTTCCAAAAGTCGCTTCATTATTATCGGTTTAATGAATTTATATCATTTCGGAGGGTGAATATTATTCTATTGCACAAATTAAAATGATTTATACATGATTTAGCGATTGTACGAATTAATAATTGCAAACAACTTTCGTTTGTCATGAATAAAGAAAATCTCCCCAAATCTAATGTACGCATCGATCGAAATTTTATTTTCCAAAACCATCCAATTATATTCTTTTGTTTTGTGCTTTTCCTGGATAGAGTGTAATTTTACTGAATTTTCAATGAAAAAACTCTCAGTTATTTTCATACCTCGATAAGGTTCAAAATATTGTTTCAATCTCAAGCATGACATTTATTATTTTCTTTCTTTCTGTGCTATTTCGAATAAAACAAAACAAACAACGATCAACTCGGTCGTTGTTAAAAGTTGCATGAACTTTTCCAATGCCGCGCGACGCGTTCCAACGATCAAACTTTTGGCTAACCTTGATACGACGCGCGTTACGATGAGAGCACCAGCTCGACGTCTTTATTTCATGCAGCCACTTGGCACGATTATGCCACAGATATAGAGGGCGCTCCCAATGCATGAACAATCGTCATTCAAATCGAACGTATACAAATTATAATAATGACACTGATGCAAAGTTTAGCTCTTGTGTTTTTTTCGCAGCTCGGTACAAACAAATTGTTGAACGTCGTTTCGTTAATCACTAATAATTAATCAAGGGGAGGCATCGTTCGAACGATAAACAAAACAAAAAAAGTACCATTTTATTTACTCTCTGAACAAGTGACGAAATATTTTCTGAAAATCGATGTTTCTGCACCGATAATGGACGCACGTGTTCGTCGTTTGAATCATTCGAAAGGAACAGCCTCGCACTATATTATCGAAGAAAAAAAAATACTAAAAATATAATAATACTACTGATAAAAACGTCGTCCGGAAAATAATCAGAAAAATATATATTTTATATATTTATCTATTATTCACATTTGCCATTATGTCTTAAATATAATTAATATTTGGTTTGTCATGCAAAAGATCATTTGCTCGATCGAACCTCGAAATTCTTAAAAATAATCAACATTTCTTGAATCTTTGTTTATTTGAACCAAAAAACAAAGATTTTTACGTTGATTTATTTATCTTGGGAAAAACGAAGGAACGAGTACTTGGCACACCGTTCGAAATGAATTGGATTTCGGCTTGGCAGTAGCTCGCAGGCGACTGCAGATTTTACACTTGAATTTTATTGAATAATTTCAATCAATTATAGAGCGTGCGAGAGTGATCGGCGGAGTGAGTGATGTTAAAAGTTACTATCTCAGAACTAGTCGGGGTAGTTGAACTCGTTTGACCTTAATAGAGGCCAAACATCGTTACCCAAGACATCACCTCTGGTGCGTTGTAGATCTGCTCGGGTGAGAAAATCGCGGCTTGTCTCTTGACCGAGACTACTCATCACAGATCCAAGATTCATTAAAATATTTATAATCAGCAAGGAGACAGAGCAGAGAGTTTAAATAAATATATTTTCGATTAATGTGGCAAACTTGATGGAAAAAGTATTGAATGTTTTCGTCGAAGAAGCAGAGGGACACCATGCTGTATTTCCATCATACAAATCGTTGTAAAAAAAAAAAAAAGTATACATGTAAATGGCCACGGTCTCACAATCAGTTGAATTTTCAAATTCGAAACAAAAGTTTAGACAATGAAAAATCGACGAAATTTTGAACATAGCGGAATTACAATGTTGATCATTTCCCGTTGGGCGAAAAACGAGATTTGAGCAATGCAATTATGAACTTTTATGATTTGGAAAAAAAAAATTCTAATTGGTATTGAAAATTTATCATTCTGTTGTTGTTTCCCATTGATACAAGGTTTGATTAAGGGAACAGAGAAAATTGAAAAAAAAAACCTCACGAACTGATTATTCAAAGAGAATCTCCATTGCGATTTATTCCCGAAACAAATTAAAAGTGTCACGTTAACGAATGAGACTTGTGTATATTGTATGATCGATTGAATAAAAACCATGTCATAAAGAAAAGATGAGGCATAGATCGAACTGTACAATGGGTAAGGAACAGTAAAAATATAGTTAATTAAGGTGGAGATAACCGATTGACGGTAAGTTTCGTTCCCACGCGTTTTCTCAATTGCACCGAAGAATTTTTCGTCGTTAATTGCCGGCAATATTGTTGAATTTTTGGTTTCGTTCTGCTTGCTGAGTTGGGAACTTTCGTTGTTTCTTTGTCATCGATTCTATCCAACAACGTCATCCGCGTGGTTATGTTCCGAAATACATCGCCGATGAAAATATCCGGTTCGTTTTTAGCGTCGTTGCCACGGTCTTGGTCGTCGTCGTCGTCGTCGCCGATGTCATCGAGAGTTACGACCAGGGCTGATTTCTTAGTGAACAAATGTTGATTCGCGCTGTTGTTAGTTTCGAGGCATTTGCCACAACGCCAAACTAACCGAGGATCGTAAACGTCGATCTCAACGACTGCCGGTTGATGGCAGAGCGGATGATAAGTCTCTTGACACTCCTGACACTCGAGGAGTATCAAAGGACCAAGCTTGTCACCTTTGCATATTTTACAAACGAGCCTAACCTCGTCCGAGTGCTCTTCGGGGATGGAAATCCGTGGTACGTCCATGTTTTCATCCTGATGCTCGTTCTCCAGCTCGATTTTACAAATTTGTGTCGATTCGTCAATCGTCTCACATCGACGAGGCTCAATCGATCGAGTGTCTTGCGAACAGTCATGAAAAACTTCCGATTGCTTTCCATTCCGTGATTTTGCTTGATCCACACTGTCAACCAACCTTTCCGTCTTACAATCATCCCACAAATTTTTCCATCTTTTTCGCCTGATCCGATCCGAAACAATCGCACTTTTTTTTTCTATCAACGAGTTCAACATCCTTTTGAGCTTCTCAGCACTGTCGATCTCGCGAGAGTGTAACAGCCCCAGGGCTTTCACAAAAATATTGTTCATCTTCTCCGTCGCTCGGTTCTCCGAGTTCATACCCACTTTGATACGCGACGCACAATACGATATCTCTACAATTCAATGTTTCAAAGGCTTGACGAGCAGCAGCAGCAGCAGCAGCAGCAGCAGCAGCAGCAGCTGTCGATGTTCGACGTGAAATGTGACGAATCACTCAAAGTGTCACAAATAAGCAAATTAGTATTTTTATTTTTTTATTTTTCATCTTCCAATTTATTCGGCACGAAGAATGAAGTCGGTAGTTCGTAATCCTTTCCAAATTGTCGTGCGAGACCAACATATTACACGATGCGTTTACACAAGAATCTCAGAGTTTTTCGAATTTACGAGACAGTATATTTCTTTTTCTTTCTGCTCACAGGGGCTCCGAGTTTTTATTTTGAAAATTACGACCAGTGCAAACGACCCTCCATGTTCCCTCATACACCAATTTTGTCGGACTTATCGTAAAATTTCGTATAGAAAAATGATTCTTAATTAATTATCGTTTCGATTGGATCTTGTCTGACCAATACAGCGTGAGGTACGAGTGAGGTACTCGCGGTGACGCACAAATAATATAGAACAAAACCGATATTTCGATGCAATACTTTTCTATTAAACTTTTGTCTCGAAGGACACGAATGCCGAGGCATGGACGAGCAGCGTGTTACTCCATGGTTGAAAAGATTCTACATCCCCATGAGAGATACAGAAAAATATGAAATATTTACTCTCGAGATATTTTGGTATGCCAAGATATTCGCGAATTGAGAGAATTACGAGCTTGTCTCGAATGGAATTTGAAAATACGTATATTCCATAGCTTCTTGTACAATAGTATCATGAAATATATAAGTATGAGGCAAAAGACGATGGAAAGGGAGAAAAATGGTCCGAATAAACGGGGTAGACAGTTCAAACTCTCGTAGGATTAGTCAATTCAATATTTGTCTCGAAAAATGTTTTTGAATAATAAAAAATATTAAATACTACAATGTTTAACTGAATTAACTCTGTATGACTGACTGCATGTTTTCGACTGACTCATTTGCCCGAGGATAATGGCAATGAGCTTCCGAGTACAGAAATTCTATTCAGCCCCTGGTCACTAACGGCTGTTTCTTCAAACATTGAAAATTAGTAAATGGGAAGACGAGAAAAGGGAAATTTGAATTTTTTGGCAGTTATTCTCTGGCAACTGATTAAAAAACGTTTCGAATTTTACGAGATTTGCGACTGTAGTCGAGTTCCACTGAATAGGCAAATACGTCTAACTGTATTATTTCGCAATCCTGGCGTACCTTCGCGCTGATATCCCGGATAATAATATCACTCTCGGGCATAATCCTGAAATTCCTCTTGACGTAAAGAATTCGATGAAAATGCTCGCTCCGCGAAGCTATGCTTTCGTCCCTCATAGTAAATTTGTATATTAAGAGAAGCACCTCGATGTCTCAGCATCGAATAATTAAAATAAAAAGCAACACTCTTTTGCATCTCGAACAATTTTCTACATAATTAATTGCACTTTGTCGTTTCTCAGCAGGAGATAATTTTTCGTATTCGCTTAGTAGATGACCTTACGAAATTCTTCTTTCAGTCAAATCGCTAATTATGTTTTACGGTGAAACATTTATGACTCGAAGAAAAAGCACTAAAAGACTAAATTTTTTTTCGAGTTTTCACAAAAAGTCAAAGTTTCATTCCTGGAGATGGTTCCCAAGCAACGTCTCGCTGCTCGGTTTGCCGAGCTATTTCCAATGCACAAGAAAGGAGGATTTCCCATCCTCCAAAGGATATTTCTCCTTTTAATACTGATCCACAAACTGCTCGCATATTTTGATACTTGGCGCGTGATAATAAAGGTCATGGAGTGCCTATGAGAAAACCATCAGGCATCCCGAACGTTCCAGGACTTTTTTCCTCTCGTCGTTAAGCGGAAGGAGCTTTATCGAGACAGCATTTTAGTGTACTCACGACTTTGGCAAGAATGTAAACCGAGATTTTTGGTATGAAATTATTTTCTTTCGAGGTGAAAAGGGGGTGAGTCCAAGTATGTGTGGGAAAATTTCAACGCAACAGCCAAGGAATTTTCAATCAATTTAGCGATCATCTTTTTATCGCAATTTACGAACAATCAAAGATTGACATTTCACTTTTCTGTATGAACCATAATAGA
Source organism: Campopleginae sp. 14b (assembly GCA_030522525.1). Lineage (NCBI taxonomy): Eukaryota > Metazoa > Arthropoda > Insecta > Hymenoptera > Ichneumonidae > Campopleginae sp. 14b. Next base: position 13,782 of record JAPYYS010000160.1, read on the forward strand.
GAACTACTTCGGTTTCCAGAATGCACGAGGACGCGGAAAACTTTACTCGATTAATGATCGTCGTCGCTGCATTATTCCTAAGATTTTATTTTCGAGTATTTTATTTTATCGACGAGCGTAAATTTTTACTGCATGCATGAATTATCGTTTAATTGACAAATTTCATTTCACTTAGTTTCTTCACTTTGCTGCATTAGCGAATTTCAGTTCGCCGAAAAGCTGAGATTTTTTCGAGAATAAAAAAATATAAAAATAAAATAAAATGGAAAAGAAAAATATTCATGAAACATAAGCCGATGGTTTTCAAGAAAAAAACACGTGCTTGTGTTATTTATTTTTTTCTTCTAATTTTAACCAGACACGATCCCAAATTTCTAGATTTTCAGAGCTCTTGTACTCGAGTTAGTGCACTCTTGGTTGCTATCGGGTGAGTCGCTGCAAAAGTGCAGCGTTCCGAACAGCGATTGCAGTTGTTGAACTACAAAGCGTGTATTACCAGCAGTCGATTCTCGGCTAAGTGTTTATTGGCGGTGGGAAATGTTAGTGTCGATTGTTTGCCGACGCGAGAAGCATTACGCGCGGGAAAATAAAGTCACGTGTGTCGCTAACTTAAATATATTCACTAGGCTTGGCTCCCAAAATATTGGGAGAAGGAGTATTCGTGCGATTTGAAGATCGATGTGAGGACAAATCCTTGGCATGTTTATGAGGGCTATGGGAAAAGCCCTTGAATTTCGAGATACTCTATTTTTTCTGCACACCGTTGTCCTCGCAGCCTCGATGGCACAGCAGACGACATTTCTCCCGAGCTTGATAGTTATAAAAATCTCTAAAGCTGGAATACACGGTCCATTAAAATCTCAAGCATCTCATTAAAATCATGGATACCGCGTCAATTATTGAATAACGTATTTACGCTGCGATGTGTGATAATAAAAAGCCTAGAGAATGGAGAAAAAAAAAGGCTTGCGAGCGGATTCGGCGGAGTAGCTTGATGACCCGATCGAATGGATTACACTCGAATATTCGAGGAAAATTCGAGTGTTGGACCGCACCGAGGCCAATATCGACTGTGTTCGGAGGTTGTTTGCTTCAAGCGCCAACGATGCGCTTGATCAGTCCAATTAAAACGATTCGCGAAACTATGCGGGGTTTATTGGAAAATAATACTCGACGTTAGTGACGAGTTTGAATTGGATAATACTCTCAATTCCACTTTTTCCTATCAATATTTCTTGAAAATAATAGTTTCCCGAATTATGCACGTTATTCGGCAATACCATTGCACTAATACCAGTCAGGAATCATGCGCGAGTGCGAGGAATTATAAAGAAAATGGTTTTCGCTCCTCTTCACCGTCCGGCATTGATACCTCGTCCATTGTTTGCGCCCGTTTCATTCGTTACGAATGACAATAGAGTAAATTGTGATGAACGAAGAAGAGATTCGTTCTCGTTTCGTTTACGCCATTCTTTCATTCTCACAATAAATTTAGCACCTGCTGTTGTAACGACAACGTTATGATTCGAGGCGAAGCAAAAAAAAAAAAAGCAAACTCGTTAATTCGTTCTCGCGTTCGATGAAACAAAAGAGAGTGCCGCATATAATAGAGAGATTGGGACATGGAATTAGTATCGTAAAACTCTGCGATTGTTCTTCTCATAGAAAGTTCAAATTTCGTCGTCTTCCTCGAGCGTCTCGAGTCTTGAGTGGGGAGCAGCAGGCAGCAGGGTGTCGATGAACCTGCACCGGTTTCCCGGTATTGCGGACATCACACGCGTCATCGCTGCCGCATTGAATGCAAAACGCTGCAATTGCATAATGCGACAATACTTTTGGCCAGAATTCAACGGAAAATAAACAAATCTTGGACGCTTATTCTTCCATTTGATCGTTGCAAAGGAAACAAAAAAAAACCAACCCGACTTACAATATTCCATGAATGATAACAAAATGTAACTTTCGACGAATGTTTGCTCGATCGAATCGTCATGAATTCTTAAACGATCGCGATTGAGCCTGCGCGGGACTTTAAGACTCCGGAATATTTTGTAACGGCGGTATTTTTATCGAAAATTCGCAAAGTGTTCGGCAAGCGGAGATCCCCAAAAGAGTTAACGACGAGCTCGATGCTATAGCAAAACAAACCGCCCGACGATGCTCCGCACAACTTTAGTTCACAGCCCCGTACGCATTATGCTCTCCTCGCACAGCTTTCATCTACGTTCCAGTGAGCAGTGTTTACACCCGGATATATACATATAAATAGGTAAATTTATATATTCGTAGAGCGTACTTGTTGGAGAAACGAGGCTCTCTCCCTCCCTCTCTCTCTCTCTCGTTCTCCATTGGTGTATACATACGAAATTGCAATTAAACTAACGACTTAGTTTGCTGGAAAGCCACAAAGCGTATTGCGAAACCCGGGGAATAGGGATCGAGCGTTAACTTTAATTAAGTAATATCACGCTACGAAATCGGGCACGGCCATTCCGCGGAGGCCACGCGCCCGGAGTCTCTCTTATATTCTTCTCTCTCTCTCGCTCCTCTTTACGAGAGCGCCATCTTCGAGCACTCACTGCTGGATATGTGTGTTCCAATGGATATGCAGCTTTGCACGGGCGTATATAGAGAGACGCGCCAGGGGTTGTATACAGTTGCAATAGCCTTGTCTAGTAACTGTAATTATCCCTGTTCAGTCTGCCGATGCAAATAAGAAAGCGACAAAGCTTGCCATTGCAACGACAGAGCACCAGCGGCAGCAGTGTGACTCGACTAATGGTATTAACACGCCAGCTCGCTCTCTTCGGCCAAAGAAATTGAGAGAAAGACGAGTAGAGAGAGAGAGAGAGAGAGAGAGTTTATCCGATTAAATATTATTAATTCGTCAGCTTTTGTAGCAAGCGTTTTTCCGCATATTCGCTATTTCGACGATAAGACTCGATTTCTTTCTCGCGGTGTTATTGTTTCGCCGCAGCTGATCGCTCGTCTATGTGCACGAATGTTTACGTCCCAAAACTATGCTTATCTTTTGACTCCTCATTGTCCGAATGCCATAATTGCTCAGTCAAGGTTTTAAACGTCGATATAATCGGAGATTGGAAAAACAACGCTCCTTCCGCTCCTTTAAACATGATTTCCGGTTAGGAGTTGGAAATGTGTGACGTAACGTTGTTATTCGGTAAGCTCGGTGGATGAGCCTCTTAGCTCTCAACAAAAGACCCGATGCAGCAGGTAGCGAGGAAAAATCCCGAATCGATGCGCGCCCCTCGTGCGAGGGAGGCGTCAGTCCCTTTTCTTCAATTCTCATTGACGCAAATTCAGCCTCGCAACCTTCCCGCCGAGACGTCTTTGTACCAAGCTCTTCCTTTTGTATACGTAAAAATATATTTTACTTGTCCTTCCATTCAGCAATGTGTCCAAGTTCCACACGCGTCCACAAAATCCTTTTCGGAATATTTACCCGCAACACTCGCGTGATTACACTTTTCCGGATGTCAACCCAGCGGAGTCAGCGACAGTCCTAATATCCTTGAAGAAACAAAACACGTAAATGGAAAAGGGTTTAAAGTAAATATGAAGTTTTCATATACTCGAGGCACTTTGAACGATGCAGCTTATTCCATAATATGGAAGATTGAATTATTCGTGGGTATTATTGTCTGTCAATTTTTTATTTCAATGAATGTAACAAAATGTCACTCGACGCGTTGCCCGTCGAATATGCTTGAAATCCGCATGAATAATGCAATACAGTGTGCGCGGAGCAGGGAGAGTTGTTAGCCGATTTAACGGAGATAGACCGACCGAGTTTAGCTGATAATTAATTCATGTATTTACGAAACTATTGGTTCAATGACGCGAACGAAGTTTAAAACCTTTCTAGCACTATTCTAACGCCCGTTCTCTTCGCAACTCAAAATACGAAATAAATTATTGCCGCTTGAATAATGCGAGTTAATTGATAAATTATTCGCCTTGACTCGACGAAAAGGATGGCTGCGAACTTGGGAAATGCCATTTTTCCATTGCCCGCAATGTCTCGATTTTCGAGCCCTAACCTCAACGTTTTTTTTTCGTGATCAAGTAATCCGCGTCGGAGATTTTCGTGCGAGAAAACTCAAGATAACAAAAAAGCAGCAATGCAACTCGCAGAGGTTATTTTAACACTATAGGGAGTGATTTATATTTAAATAATTTTATTGAAATGAAAAATCTGATGAGCAACTTTGATGAATGATCGATAATAATTCTTCGTCGTGCTCGTCGTCGGAGCAGAGTATCGTTTGAAACGGTTCGATTACGCAAACAGCCGAAAGTAGTGGAATACACCTGAAATCTTTTGTCGGGTGAAAATCAACAAGTGCCACGGTGTTTGAAATGAAACGGTGGTGGCTGGGTATGTAGCGAGGAGTTTGGTATACAGTGGTACGAGTGAGCACTGCTCTTGCTCGCGTTGTCCGCGTCGCTATCCCGCTCTTTGTGGAGAGCGCGAGAAAGAGAGCGAGCAAGAAGATTGTGAGCGAGAAGAAGAGGAAGAGAGTAGTAAAGAACGAAATGAGGCAACCCTTCGTACGCGTTTTGCCCCGGACTCGCGGTGTGTGCTCGGACGGACACGGTTCGTGTGCGGGTGTGTGTTAATCTCGAGGGAGGGGAGGAAGATGCAAGCGTGCGCTAGGGGGAGAGAGAGCGAGCGTGAGAGCGGGGAGAATTGATCATGTGGTATGGAAAGAGTGGGAGCGAGAGTTAGACAAGTGGGGAGGTCGGGTGGTTACGTCAACGTTCGGCTGGCCACGGTTTCTGGTTTCTCCCGCGGCCGCTCGGTGTCAGCGTATGCGCAGACCGGCTGCGCAGCAGGCGTGTGCGTTGTCTAGATTCTTTGTGCCATTCCTGGCATACCAAAAACAGAGTAACTCTCCTCTCTCATATTTACGGACCCCGTTGTGTGTAAACGTACGAAAATTTTCGTGTTAACCGGCCTCTCTTAACCACGTCAGCTCGCCCAGTGGTAAGTACAATAATATATTTTATTCAAATTGAAACTGAAAGAACAACGGCTCTATCAATAATCCGTGTTATCGTCGATCCACAGTGTGCGTTGGGATAAAAAAAAAAGCAGGTGTGCGTGTTTCAAGTGTGCGTATGTGTATGTGTCTGTGTTTTTCGCGTCGTACGAACGGAGATTGTAACAGGCGAAGAAGGCAACCCCGGTGGAGCGCCGAGGTTTTTGCAGAACAGAATCGTGTAGTTTTTTTTTTCTTTTTTTTTCCTTCAATATCATGTTCGTGGCTTGAGTAATGATATTTTCGTAAAACTCGATAAAAATTTCATGCTCCGCGCGATTTTTGTGATAGTCCGGTTATCCTCTCATCAATCTCCCGGTAAAAACTCAAAAGTCCCAGTCCCCGCTAAAAAATTGAGTAAAAAAACGACTGGAGGGCAGGTCGCGCTCGCCGCGAATTTTTCGCTGCGCCGTGTAATTGTCAATTTATCTTTCGCCTCGATGTATTTTGATAATTATCAAAATTTTATCGTTTCTTTCGAGACACGTGACAGGTGACGTAGAAAGAAAAATAATTGATGAGATAAAAAAAAAGGAGGAAGAAAAACATAAGAAAAATGGAATAAAATTACACCAGTGGATGGAGTAGAGAGTAGTTGAGCTAAGTTCGTCGGTGCTGTCTCGGAGCGTGTGAGTGTTGCTGCTGGCTGCTTTTCGTGTGCCATGTTACCGACGGTAGGAGGGGAAGGGAAAGGGGGTTGACGTATACACCGTGCGCTTGGTAGCTGTATGTGCTTCTCCTTTCGCTTGTGCGGCCATCTCGCGCGGGCGCGCGTTCTCTCTCTCTCTCTCTCTCGCTCGCTCGCTGTTTCTGTTGCTCTCGCGCGCCACAGAACGAGCGCTTACCAAGGCCCCGTGTTTCTCTTCGCCTGGGCGACTCTCGCGTATACACAACCTGGTGGGTGCGCGCGATAGAGAGTCAGGGGTCGACTCGAGCCGGCAACGTCGTTCGCGATCGCCGTCGACTTGCGGTTTCTTCACGTCGTGAACGTCCTGACCGACGTCGTCGTCGTATTGTCTACAACACTACGATTTCTTGAATCCAATAACAGCATTACCTTCGAAACAATAATTCGAATTTTATCCGACAAATACACACACACACACACACACACGCAGGTACACATACATATGTATCTATAGCGACGCGTACCGGTTTCTCTATATGTCGCGTTGAATATTGAAGTAAAACCAATGACTATATTTTGCGAACGAATTACGCGACAACCCGCCACTATCGTGGTGATCTTTATTTTCGGCAACGCGAAGCCGTTTCCTCCCGCCGCCCCCTTCTTTTCGCTCGCCCCTCACTGTCGTCGACACTTCCCATGAGCGCCCGTTGGACCAGCAAATCCCGCGCGCTCTCTCGTTTTACGCGCGACTCGATTCCACCAACTCGATACTCGATGTCACACACGCGTCCACGTCGCTCGTGCCGGCTAACACGTTTTATTATTACTCACTCGTTCTTCTCGTCGCCCTCCCTCCCCCCTCGCGCTCTTTATCTAGTACACAAGTCTTGATCACAGGCTCCGAGCGTTTTCCCGGTTCACGAGACCATGCTCTTTACAGAGTCAAACTGCTGAATAACCCTCATCCGTCCTCTTTCTCCTGTCTCTCACTTTCGACTTTACCAGAGGGTGATAATATATGGTGAATTATTGATCCGGACGGCGTGTGACGGTGAAAACGGGAGTACGCTCTGTTGCATCGTGGCAATACTTACTGTACATAACCCATCGAGAGCCATATAGGTCGTGCCAAAACGCCACTTCATTTTTCTTTCTTTCTTTGCCCTTTCTTGTTCCGTCCTGGTAGAGTACCCGCGGTTAGGAGAGTGAGCGAGCCAACCCGCTACGCGCTCGAGGGAGAGAGCGCGAGTGGCTCGCATGCGCGCGTGCGTGTGTGTGTGTGTGTGTGTATCCGATCGTCTGTATACACGACGACGGTTTCTACCCGGCGACACTTACGCGAGGACGCTGCTACCGGCTGGATAGAGAAGCAACAGCGCGAGTTTTTTTTTCTCTCTCGCTCTCTCGTTGTAAACGAGAAACACAAGAGCACGCGCGGTTCTCTCGCTCGCTCGGGGGGAAAGAAAAAATATACATATATACACATAAAAAAAAAAAAACATCTCAACTTGGCGTTCTCGCCATCTTTTTTTTTCTCCTTCGCATTGTGTCAGTGTACTCATGCAGTTCGCGAAGAACGAATAAAACTCGCGCTCGCGGTTTTCGCTTAAAAACGGAGTAGAGAAGCGAAAACGGCGGTAGCAACGCTACCGGCGGCGCTACGGCGAATGGTGCGTGTGTGCCTCGCTACATATTTCTCAGAACTGTTATTCGGTGGCTCTCTGTTCTAAAGAGAGAAGAAATATATCATTCAAATACTGTGCGCGGCAAGTTTTTCATTCTTTAGGATTCGTCGACTATTCCCGCCGCTCGTACACACTTCGACGCCATTTTGTTGTGTCTTTTTCAAATACTATTCATCCGCCAATCAGTTTTTACTCTTTTTTGTTATTGTTATTGTTCGACGCGTGGAAAAATTGAAATTTAGCGGTTTTGCAATAATCCCTCCTTTTATTATTTCTCCTTCGCGTTTCATATTTTTCGTTATCAGTGTTAATCGGGTGGTTTTTCAATGTTTCGTCGTTCCTCGCGATGTAAACGACTCGCGTGACCGTTCTTGTTTATTATATCTCAATTGATTCATCCAACACCATTGGATAATCCCGAAATGAGCGTTTGTATTAGAAAATTCAGGTGAACCGGAAATAAAAATAAAAATCTTTCACATCGCAAAGCGTGTAATAAATGTCTGTCAATGTTCGGAGAATTAATACGAGTGTTAAGCAAGTGTCCGATTGGAAATTGACGCGGGAATAAGAAACAGAAGGAAACGCGCGAGCAACACGCGGACAAGAGTGTATACTGTGCGTAAAAAGTGTTTTTTGTTGCCCGTCAAGAAGGTTGCTCTGGAATAATCGTCGTCGGGCCGTCACATGAAATTTCGATCGTGTTAAATACGAAACAAACCGAAGGTCGTGCGAGGTCCTTCTTCGTCGATATTCCGCCTGACGGGAAATTTAATAAAAAAATATAAATCAACGATCGCCCACGAGATCTCTACATTTTTTTTCCTCTATACTGTGGCATTTGCGCGAACAAACAAAAACGCGGGAAACCCGGATCTACAAAGCCCTCAGACTTGGATGGATACTGTGCATTATTTTTGGAGTGAGTTTTTTATATCGATTCTTCCCTTTTCATCGCTCGAACCTTACCGTTTAGTCTCCACGATGAAAGACAAAAAATGACAAAAAATCATTTTCACTTGAAATATTCACTTTGAAAGATTTTTCCCAGCTTATCTTTTTATTAAGCTGCAAAATCTCTGCTTTCTCGAACTACGACAATTCGAGTCAGTGAAACGTAAAATCATTCAGCCGGATAACGGGCCAGACTAGAATCGAAAAATAAAAAAAGGAGCGATGAAAAAAGCGAAACTAAGTTGGAATACTGCTTGTGCATTGCAACAACAGGGTGACTAATGATACTTTTGTATTGGTTTTAATATTCGTTGGACAGATTATGCACTCGAGCGTATAGATAAATGTATAGGAGTATATTAGGGCGGCGAGCGATAATATCAGTAGGAAGGATCTCGTTTTCCGGGTTTATAAAGCTTCGATTAGCATAATCTCTCTGTCGCCGCCGAGGTTCTCGGAGTCGTTGTTTGGAGGGGGGGCGAAGGGAGCGAAAGACGTATGATTCACATCGAGAGAGCCAACCAACGCCTCGGAGCTTCCAATACGATTACTCTTCCGTGTCCGCATACGGATCGCACATGTAAATATGGGGGATACCTCGAGCCAACTTGACCTACGTTTGACACGTTCTCCTCAACTTGCTAATAAAAATGTCCATTCGGTTTCTTCTCTTTTTTCCTCGCTATCTCTTTCGTGACAATTCTATATTTAACTTCTATTCATTAACTAATTACACCTTTTATTAGTTGCCATTCGATTTGCCTTTCCGGTCATTAAGCACAGATTTAGCCCCCCACCTCGAGTTACGAGTTACGAAGGAAAAATTAATTGGACCAAAAAATTTATTGAATTTTATTCATTTTTCCCGGATCAACGTCAAACTTTTTTATCTTTTTCATTCTTCCGCGTTGTTTGCCAAAAGATTGTTGTCGATGCTTGATCAGAGGCATCAACGAGTCAAGCGACGACAGTGATGAACTTGGCTCTTCGACGATCGAGTCCCCGAAGCCGTAACACTTTCCTTTACTTCCGTTACGAAGCGGACCGTACGAAATCCGAAAAAGTAGTCTACATTCACGGAAAATTTATCCTGCAGCATTAAATCATTAAACATTCACACACGAGACCGCGGTGTTTCTTAATCAAATGAAAATAATCATAATAAGAAAATAAGAATTGCGTAGTGGCCGCGGGCGAACGAGTGTGCAAGGTTTAGCTGTTGGTGTTTTTCTCGCGCCCGCAACGAGTTGGCTTACACCTCGCGGTTAAACGCGTACGCGTGCCACCTTTTTGTTGTGAAAGGGAGGAAAGAAAGAAGAAAAAATGAAAGCGCGTTTCTCACGTTTTGTGTGCGTGGTAGTTCCGTTGCGAATAAAAATTACCAAACTTAACGAACGAGTCTATATTATTTTGCAACGTTGAGAACCTCACGAGGACGATTTTACTGACAGTGTTCTCTAATTAATACAAAATAATTATTGTAAAAGCAAATTTATGAAATTTACTTTTTTTTCATTTTAAATGCAAAACAAATACGTAATATTAATTGAAAACTTATTCTTCTTGAATTGCGAATCTTGAAGTGACGTCTTTTCATTCTTCAGCAGGGTGCGGTAAATATTAGTGTCGACACGTTGCTCCAGATTATTCTCACAAAACCATTTCAACAGCCAATCGAAAAAACGGGATAAAAATATGGCTGGCTCTTGATCGCACGTGTTTATCAATTTAATTGTTCTTTTCGGATTTGGAATTTGATGGAATCGCTCGAGAGCATACATAGGAGTAGAAAAAGCTACATTGTTCTCCCACCATAAGATTTTTCGCATCGTGATCCACGCGGATCTTTGCTCGAGTGAAAAACACTTGATCCGCATAAATTACTTCCAAGAGTATATTTTTGTACGGGCGATATTTATGATAATATCATGTTTTATTATTTGTCCTCTCGAATGTGTATACCGAATGATTCACTTGTTCAGTAATGCTTATTAATAGTCGAGATACACACCTTTGTTGGTTCGTTTTTTTTTCTCCTCGGTGGCTCACCGTGTCGGAGCTTTTCGATGGCGTACGAAAAAGTTTTTTCAAACGTTTGTGAAAAATATGTTGAAATCGATAGTCGATAGTTCGGCCTACAAAAATGAATATCAACCATTGCAGTTTCAAGAATCAAGTCCGGCGCTTCTTTATTTTTAATGCCGGTCAGTGATGCTCCATAAATAGCGATTAATCAATTGATATGTTGAATTTAAATGAAAATATCGCATCGTTTCGTGCCTCCAATTTCCAAGTGATAATAATGTTTCCTTTTCTTTTTCTCGACTTGACGTGACTGACGCCCAAAAAATGACTCGGTCTTTACGCGTATGATCGTTTGCCAGGTGTTCTATTTATTTCTCGATTGGAATCGTGCACCCTGTCGATAGAACGTTATTCCCGCGCTCGCGGTTGCAACATTATCGCAACTGAGCTCGGCGCTAACAAAAATGACGGCCCACGCTATATCGTAAATTGCTTGGCACGTCCAAACTGAATTATTTCGGAGTTGTAAATAACGAGCCTCCTTTTTTTTTTTAAGGATTTAACAAATCAGGTCTGCGAGGCAAAGTTCTTCCGGATTTTCCAGCGCACATTTGTTATCGTCATTTTGACGGAAACAACGAAATTTGTGTCTTCCTTCGTAGAATTCCCGTGTCCACAGACTTTGACACCGCGATAATTAGACTATACTAATTAGGTATGTAATTAGTTAACGCGACCGGAAAAATTCATCGACTAAAATCGCTCGACTCGCAGAGTTAAAAAATGATATTATTATGATATATTAAAAGTTTTTGCTGCTTCGTAACGATGCAGACTCCGGCACTTTTGAAAATGTCGAAAAAGAATTTTCATGTTCAAATCAATTATAGAATAATTAACAATTTTACGACACCGTTTTATTTTCGGCTCTTCTTTCAAAAAAAATTGAATAAAGAAATGAATTCCGTTGCATTCTATCGATGCAAACCTCAACATCATCATTTTTTTCAACCGTCTACTTATGTCCAGGCTCACAATATACTGAAGAATTTATCGTTGGTTGAATTTTAGCGAGCGTAATAAATTATTTTCATCCGAGTTGATGAAGCAGCCGAAAAAAAATTGTTGGAAAATTCATAACCGAGAGACGAAATTGAGTGCGGAAAATCATTTTGTTATAAATAGGAAAAGCTTTCGTTTTGCTTGAGCGTATGGGGCCAGCAGCCTAATATAATTAAGACGTTTCGTTCGCGTTTTGTTATTCATTCGAGCGTGTGGAGTATCCGTGAACGAAGCAACCGGTGGCAGGTTACCAGCATCGACAGCAGAGAGCCAGACCGAGAGAAAAAAAAATGTCCGGTTATCGATAATAAGTCCTCGATCCAAGAATAATCTCGCTCTCTCGTTCAGCTGTGACCAGGTTGGCCAGCAGGCCGGCCTCGTCCTTCTTGTTGTATTATTACAAAACCGGTACCCCACTCTCTTCTTTTCCTTTCATCTCAATGCTTGAGAATTATCCTGCTTGCTTCTCGATACGTCGCCCCCGGTGTCTGATCCGTTTTTTGTTTTTTTTTACATTCGTTTTTAAATCTTCGCTATCGGCGCTGCAACTATCCAGATTGCCACGTGTCCATAGTTTATTTGACAATTCATTATCTTCATCTATTCATGCACAATGGACGATCTTGATGAATAAAACATGAAAATAAGTGACCGATTATACGACCCATCGATCGAATATCCAATAAAACGAGCCGCGGAAAATATCTAATCTCGTTTATTCAACTTTCGGACTCGATTATGTTTCCCATACGGAGAGACACGCTTTACGCACCAATTGGCGAAATTTTAATCATATACCGATCTTTCACGTATACTGAAACAAGTCGAGAGGCTTTTGCATGTGTAACAGCTGACACGCTTGGCAAACTTAACCTTACTTTTTAAATCGTATATCCAACAACTTTATTATTATTTTTCAACCAACGTGTAGAAATGCTGACGGCGAATATTGCGGAACGGGAGCGAGTTTTTGATGAAATTTATTTATTCCCGAACTTGATGAAACGCAGATTTTCTCAAGTCGAAAAAAATTATATTATTTATTGATTTTTTCGGATTTCAAGAACTTATCGAAAGATTGTTGTTTCGTGTGCAAGTTGTCTCAACAATATAAATAACGAGTGAACGTCTCGTGGCGCACACCTGTTGGATAAAATTCACACTGGCTACGAACCCAGGGCCAAGGGTTCGCCATTTCTTCGTGTCGTCTCTCAAAATTCTTGACGAGGCGATCTTAGCCTCACGTGATCAAAATAATCGTTCTATTTAAAGATGCAGCGATGAGAAGGGGAAAGTGTGCGAGGCAGAGCGAGAGTTCCGGTGACGAGAATTCGCAAGCTGCGTGTAATATGCGCTGCTGCTGATACTCTTACCACTGAAAGATCGAATCAGCTTAAATTCTTCGACATCCGTTTCATTCATACGAAACTTATTATTGTGTATTTTGTACAGAAATTTGCAAGAAAATATTTTCACTCTCTTTGCTAAATATTTTATTTGTTTCGGACTCTGCTCGTCGACCGTTGAATTATGTGGCCGTTCTACGTTATTAATTTAATTGGAATCAGGCCGATATTTCACATGCTACACCATTGATTGCAGATTTTGTGTTATGCGAGCTTATGTAAATAAATCATTACCGTAACATGCGTTGATTGGATGCAACGGACACGTAGTTTACTCAACATCGCTCAATGCGATCGAGTCGTTTGCTCGAGATCATTGGCTCTCATACAAATTATTCTCAATTTCTCTTTACACTCGCATGTTTTTGTTGATTTACTTTTCCGAGTCGATATACGATTAGGGGGATGAATTGGCTTTCGATGTCCAAATGTGCGTGGATTTGGGCAATTCGGTGCCTTTCATTCATGCGGGGTTCCGTGTTTTTTTTTTTTTATGTTGGAAAATATATATTTTTATTAATACTTGGCTCCACAATCTTGGTTTTCGTGCTGGTTAACTCGCCGAGCGAGGATCGTATCTCACTCGGTGTGACAGTTCCTAGACTCATTAAGATCGCCCTTCTTCACGATATAAATAGGCGCCATGAGTTTGGCGTGTGCGAGACTCCTCGAAACCTTTCTCTCTCGCTCCCCGCCCGTATCTTCGGCAACGAAAGAGGACGAAAAGGAAAGAGAACAAAGTGTAGAATGTTGCAAGGTTCTCAGCTCCAATGCACTTGGAAAAATGTTGCTTTCTTCTTGCTCATAACTTTCTCTTTCTCTCTCTCTCTCTCTCTCTCCCTCCCATGCCAACCTCGGACTGCTCGCTTTATTCCTCTGTGTCATCCGTTTTCTGTCTGCCCTCGTCTGTTTGTTTGTCTTTCGCGTTCTCCCTATCTTTCTCTCAGTTTCGTTGTTTCTCATTTTTCCCTCTGATCCCTCTTGCTCGGTTAATTCTTCGCAGTCTCCTCCTCGTCGTCTCATTCTAACTCCAACTATCGTGCTTTACTATTTTCCGTAGACACGTGCCAAATTGTCGTGTGCTTTCTCGTCGTCGTATTCGGGTGCGAAAACATCGCCAACTAAATTTACGGCTCGCCAAATGACTCTAGTTCTAAAAGCTTACGCATCAAATCCCGACCATCTCTTTCCTTTCTCCACTATTGATGTACCGCTTTTCAATATACACAGCTCTGCCGCGTTTTCTATTCTTTGACGATTCCATTCTCAAACGCATTCCTCACATTGGAATACTCGATAGAAAGGATTAATTAACATCTAATAAATGACTCTCAAACAAATTATTATTTTTGGCATATTTATTCGAATGCGATTAATACAAAGGAAGAGTGGATCCGTTGCTCCGAGCAGCAAAAAATATATATTGCACATTGTCTTTTCAAGTATACCCTCAACATTCTGTACAGTATATATTAAAATTGACTGGGAAGCAATTCCAACCTAGTTTTGATCATTTCACTACCACAATTCGGTGTCGTATGTATTTATTGTTGTTGCTACGTTCGCGACGGTTCTTCAAGCAATTCCTTGCTGGAAACTTGCTCGATGGCCATTAGAGATAAATGCACTCGTGGAATTCAATAGAAAAGCAGAGACAATCAATAATTGCAAAGTTATTAGCCGCGTCTCGTTGAAATTTCGCTCGAGTGGTCGATTGCCATTTCGTTCTGGCGAGTGCTCGCGTCCACATATCCTCGTCGTGGCTGTAATCCGCCAAGCGCGAAGGCTGCTGCATCACGTTCGAGTCTGTTTGCTCGCATGTCGTTGCAACGAGCTGCACCGTACGACCCCGCCATAGCATTTATACTCAATCTATCTTTCTTTTTTCCATTTGGAAAAGGGAGCTCGGGAGTGTGAGAGAGAGAGAGAGAGAGAGAGAGAGAGAGAGAGAGAAAGTGGTAAAAAGAAAAAGAGAGTGAGTCTCGGTAAGTTTGCCGCTGGGAGCTCACAAGGGTTCACGTGCCGGAAAATCAGGGGGAGTCCCTCGCGACGCGCCTGCACCTGGCCGATCGAAGCCCCTTTCTTGCGTGCCGTTTGCTCAACAACACATACTCGCCGCCTCTCCTCCTCCGTACAATGTTATACCTCACCAATAATAATCATCATCATGCCAACAAAATACAAATAATAACAATAATACGATAGTATGTTAGCAATGCACTTTGTACCGGGGAGCGAGTGAGTGCTCTCACCGTGTATGCTGTAGCCACACATCGCCTATACGATTTTATATATACTTTAATACATTTTACGCAATATGTAGTAAACTTTATTCACTTTTCTTTCTTTTTCCTCGTCTTTTTCTTCTGCTTTTCCCTCAACCACGCTCTACGCAGCTCGCAATATATTTTCTTTACGTAATCGACTTATGAATTTCGATAGTTTATCTTCCAATCTCCATTCTCGCTATCGGGAACGAATGGGCAACAAAAAAAAACACATTCGCAACGATTCGTTTTTCTCATTTCTTCATAGAAGATTATTTCGATCTTGAAATGTCCTCGTTGTCGGACGCAATTTTTATTGGAAATTCTTTGGAGGTGTCGTCATGCTATTCCAACTAAATGAAAATTTGTCAGTTTTTTCGTTTCAATTTTCGTGGAGTTTCTCAAAAAAACGAGCGCTGCTCCGTTTTCTACATTCATTCGTTTGTTTGTTGTTTGTTGTTTTTTTTTCAAATTTATGGGAAATTGACACTTGGCAAAATTAAATCACTGCACTTGACGAATTTTTTAACGCTTGTTTACTTTTTTATTTCGATATTAATAAAATTTTAGTACCTACTCGGATGCAAAACGAATCTCGACAATCAATGGTCGAGACGTAGTTGGTCAGCGTAGCGAATGCTCAACTGCTTGTTGTTATTGGCTCGGACTATCGGATACGCGCGATATTATGTTACGATAATTATCGATAAGCCATCGTGCAGCTCCCGAAACTTTATTTCTTTGTCTCTCGCTCGATCCGTTGGCTCTCAATTATTTTAGCCATTTGATATTTCCATGACAAATATACTTCCGGATTTACTGCCAAATTAATTAGCACATTTCATCAAGAAATTTCATCGCTCCGAAAACTTGAAGACTTTGCCAAAACCACTATCCGGACGCTTCGATTTGATGAGTTTTTTCTCTAGCACGAGATGCCTCGCGTGGACGGTGACAACATTTTTATGGGTTGCATGAATTTGATGGAAAAAAAAAATTAATAAAATGGAGGAAAGTTCCACTTTCTCGTATGTGTGCATTTTTATGCAAAGGTCTTTCGTCTCAAAACAACCTTGGCGCTGTTTTCTTACGGTTCATTAGTTCCGGCGGAACGGAGCTAGAGAGCCACCAACAAATTGCCAGGGAAAATGTAATAAAACGTAACCGGTCTCCTACTCTTTTTCATTCTTTTCCGCTTGCGTTCTCTTCGTATCCTCTCTCTTTGTCTGTTTTCTCCTTGCTGCATCGAACGACGCTATCACCAATTTCTCGGCTTATTGTATTACTGCCCCCGTGACGAAATTAAACTGCTCTCCACTACGTAAAAGGTACTCGTTTCTTCTTCGCCCATCTCGGGGTTTCTTAGCCTGCTTTTTGTTGGGGACAGACTATTTTTCAATCGCATGCCTTTGCTTCACTCAAACAATTTTCAAATACGTTTTTCCTTGCGTCCAATTCAATTAGATTTTCTTAATCAGGGAATTTCGTACGGGGAGATTACGAAACTGAATTTCATATTAAAAAATTCGAAAATTTATCGTTTCTTTATTTTTTTCTGCTGCTGAAAATAATCCAAAAGTCCGTTACCCGAGTTGAAGCTAGGACATTCGTAAAATCTCGACCGTTTGAATTCTATGAGAATTTTGAAAGGATTGTTTTTTTTTCATAGATTCTGCGTTGAAAAGGTTTGGAGAATTTATTCGATGATTTCATTTCGTTACCTCAAAAAGTTCCGGCCCGAGACTATTTTGCATAATCTTTCGGCGAAAACAAGAAACGCGGTGAAAAGGGTGAGACGAAGGGGTTTCAGAGATAGCGGGAAAATGTACAGCAATCGATGAGGCCCACTTAGAAATCTCTGTCGAAATCGAATCTTCTTAAGAGCCGATATCAGTCCGTTGAATTTTGATTTTGTACACTCGGTCTCTGTCAAAAAGCGCCGATAAACCGGTTTTGTAATTTTCCCATCATTAATTTTCCGAATCCGCGCCCATGCATAATAACGAAAGGAAATAATTTTTTCACAGATGTCTCAAGAGGTTAAAAAAAATGCATAAATTTTCTCGAGCAAGTGTCGAGCAAAAATATTGCAATTAAGTTTATAGAAACTTTGTGATACCGACATTAAAAATATAATAAATAGAGCACTTACTTTTTACAATGTTTTTACAGCTATAACTATGTACGAGGATAGGGATATTTTATTTCTTGTTTACGACCTGCGAGATCGGTTCGTAAAGCCAATCGTCATTCGATATACATACATGTTAGATGCGATAAAATAATACTGAAAAGCCGATTGAGAAACCGCGTTCCCACATTTCCTGTGTGAGATTCAAATACGCACGTGGGCGTTTACTAACTTAAAAACTATTTGTCAACGTGTTGGTTGTTGTTGCGCAAACTTGTGATCGAGGGTAAGATCGAGGAGCAAGCGAGGCAAAGGGAGACGAAGAAAAGATTTTCAATGGCATGTGCATGTGTATATTTTCATGCTTATATATAAGTATGTACGGACGAATTATCTGGTATTTTTTTTCAATGTCTATGTGTGCGTGTGTTCTATTGCACCGACCTCGAGCGAGAGCACGATTCCACTGTGGCCGGTCCACCCGCTTGCCACAATCCTCCTTTCTCTCTCTCTCTCTCTCTCTCTCTCTCTCTGTCCGGCTGGCTCTCGCAGCCTCCCGACGAGCCGATCTTACTGATCATTATTATTAGAGCCAGTATACACGTAACGAAGGTCTCTCACACTCTATATCTCTCTCGATCGTGTACCAATTACTATTTTAGAGCCGAACGGAAAAGAAACTCTTGCCGATCTCGATGTCCGGTTCTAATGGGCCAAAACATTGTTAGGAAAAAAGTAAAGCTTATTTATTGCTTTCTGTGGAAACGATCACGTGGTGAAACTTTTTAATAACCGAATCCGCAGGTCAGCGGAATATGTCGAACATCGAAAGGTGTTTAATTATCATTTTTTTTCGTATTTTCATTGAAATTTATGGCCACCACAGGAGACTCTTTGGAAATACGAAAAAATGCACATTTACTTTTTTTCTTTCCTTCTTTTTGGCAAGATTATACACATAGTTGAGTTCAGTGGAGAGGGTGCAGGAATACTGCTCTCGCAGGCTATTGTAGAACTATAACGCACGCAGCCTCCTAATCAAGGTGGCCGGCGTCGTAGAACGGGTTTTACAGTTACGAGGTGGTGTTTACGATGCTCTTTCGCTTCCTCTCCTGGCGCTCTCATGTTATCCGCGCGCAAAAGCTCCTGCTGAATATATACATATGAGAGCTTAAGACCCGGTGCCCACAGGTCGTATTACTACCGGTAGCTCGTCGCGTAAATGGAAATTGTGTCCTGGTCATCCACCGTCAACGTTGTCGTTCTCTCGCGCATCGTCACGTTTCTCCTCTTCTCACCAATATCTCTCTCTCTCTCTCTCTCTCTCTCACTCTCTGTATTTCCTCTTCACTTATACAGCATTACGCTCTGCATGCATACTTGTAAATACTTGTACAATGATGTGACTGCACATATAGAATCTCTCGTGCATACGCGTACTGCTGCGATGTTTCACGTTTACGGCCGAATCGTTTCCTACCACGCGAGTTTAAGCCACAGTTACGAACAATGCAGCTACGGGTTTACCGTCCGCTTCCGGTATTGTATATCCTTGCCGAGGAGTCAAGAGTTATGGGTTTACCCAACGATTTACCCCGACGTCCCTCAACCCTTTTCGCCATAATCGATTTGTTTTTTTTTTTTTTCTTTTTTGTTTAATTCTGTTAGCACTTTCGTCAATCGAAAAATTTCTATCGATCAGTCTCCGCGAAATCCGGTCCGATTGTCCAATTTTCAGTCCGTGGCCGCGTGTTACGCACTTTTCCCTCATTTATTCCGCACTCATTCGTATTTATATTTATGCACTCGTACAAGTTTATTTGACCTAATGCGGTACGAGCGCGAATGTGCCGATATCATGAACCGGTAATTATTACTTCGACTCTCCAGTCACTTTCTAAGTGACTAAGCGCAATCTTTCTCGATGCCACGAGTTTATCGTCTCCCCGACTCATACAAGCCAAGCAGCACCGAAACAGACTTTTTTTTTACCAGTTAAACGATGCGTTATGTTTTTTTTATTTCACGCAGTTAAATCCAGACTACGATGCATAATCGAGCTCTTATTTCTTAATATCGAGCGGGATTTATTGCAAATTTATCGATGCTTCGGTCACCAATTTTTTAAATCTTCTCACTGAAATAATTGCATAATTTGCAACGGTTGAAGAAAAGAAAAAAATTCTTAGAAATTGTGCAACTTTTGGTAATTTCCACCAACCTATTTATTCCCATTCAGCTACACGATTCTCTCATATTTTCAAATTAATCATCTTCACGCTACGCATGTTTTTTTGCGCGGATGAAAATCGAGCTGTCGCAATTTCGATTTTTCGTAATATTCCCTTCCATTCCTTTCCATATATCTTCCTGCTAAGATGCGCACCGGGCTTTCTAACCGACTACATAATGTACTCGTCGCTGACGAGCAGAGAATCACACATCACTATATAGATTCGCACCTATGCAGAAGCAATTTTCTCTGAGGTTGCGAAAATCGCCTCGGTACATAAATGAATTTTCTTATGTTTGTGGAAATTGTTCCTTCTTATCCATGAGATTTTTCATCTAAGTCTAGGATTTTTCAATCCGATTGTTACATCTTTATTCCAAGTCAGAGATTCAAAGATTCTTTCAATTTCTCATTGGTATTGTTCCCATAAACATTTCCCTCGAACATATTTCATAAAATCAACTTTTATTTATAATCCGTTGAAGTAACATGCGTCAAATTTGATTCACCTGATAAACGCGTCTACTCGATAAAGCAGAAATAAAAATAATGAAAAAAAACAAAACGAACTGCGCTACGAAATGTCATTCATGTTTTGAACGAATGTCATGAACGAATAACAATTACAACGAAAATGATGGTGAGTATAAGTATACGTTGTCAGCCTTGAATCAAATGTGATTTCGACGTGGTATCGTCGCGTCAACTAGATTAGATTAAGGAAACAGTCATTAACGTCTGTTCCACGTCTCTGTCACGAGAAAGACATTTATATGTGTTTCAGTGTGTGTGTGCACTTGTTCTTGCGGGCTTGTATATAAGGGTGTGTTTGTTTCAAGTGTGTCCATGTCTCTGTTGGCTTTTGCTAAATTATCCACAACATGACGCGTTATAACGGGCTTTATGTTGCCTCGTTGTCCGTGCTAACCTCAGCCGAAGCTTCTCTCCTTTATACCAATTTCTTCCTTCTCCCATCTCTTCGCAGCTTCTCTCGGATTGCACTTGCTCTCTCTCTCTCTCTCTCTCTCTCTCTCTCTCTCTTGGTCTCTGTCACGTACTGTTTCTTTTCTCGATTTACCATGTCCACACAGAAAAGGTAAAGAAATTTGTGTATACCTGGCTCCGAGTTCCTATGCAAACTAAATATATTCCTCGTGGTCACCTGTCGACGCTCCGAGAGGAAAAGCAAAGAGAGAGTGAGAGAGAGAGAGAGAGAGAGAGAGTCGGTGGCAAAGACGGTCTGCTTTCAATTACAGACAACATTAGACATATGCCCGCGTTTTTTGTGAGACGTTCCTGAGTGGCCTGAGATATAATCTCATTAAAATTCATTTTGACCTCCGTTAAGGCAGTAACAAAAGCTGAAATCTCGATTTTCGTTGGGTAATTCTTATCGAACGTTTGGCACAAAAATTATAGTTGCGATGAATGTTGAATCGTTAAATTGAAGTTTGTCTGAAGTTTGACTCTGTAATCACTAGTTTATTCCATGGCACGTTCACATTCCAAACTATTCGGATTATGATTCACTCGGCATAAGTTTCGTGTGTTTCTTTTTATTATCGGTTCGTCATGCTAATTGGTGGTAATAAGAAGTTTTCGACGACTCGTCCCGTCTTTCTCGTTCCTCTCATGTCTATCTTGTTTTTTCATTAGATACTCGCGCTCAATCGCGAATTTCTTTCTTTCTCGCTCTCATGTACTCAGGAGGTCTCGGAGGTTTGGTTAGATCTTGGACGGAGGGCCGTCTAAGTATACCCGTTTTATTTCTGGCGGGAGCTGACGCACCGTTTCTTCCCTCTCACGTTTATTCTTCCGACTCTTTTGCCTTCTTCTTGGCCCTCCTGTATGTGTCTGTATATGTTCACCACGTTTTCATCCGTCGACGAATATTCTCCGCGCGCTACCGCCACTCGACCGCCTCAATTTCGCTCTGGCTAAACCCAACCGAGTGAGGGTTCTTCGTTGATCTTTGAGTGAACTCGTTCTCGTCTTCACCGACTGTACTATGTACATTTGAAAAATTGCTTTTTATCTTTCTTTTTGTTATTTTTCTACGATTGAATAACTCTTGGCACGGCTCAAGAAGGCGTTTCCAACCCTTTGAGGCATAATGTGACTGAATTTCTGTCACTAAATTTCTTGCCTGATGAAAAATGAAGAAAAAATTTCAGCATTTTATGCCAATCTTGTAACTTTCAGTCACTCAGGCCGGGCTTTCGTTCTCATTGGCTCTTTCAGAAAAGTCGCTATCGCTGCAAATATCCACTCGACAGTTCGATCAAATTCGTGGAATTGTGACGGCAAGTTGAAAAATCAATAAATTTTGCATCCGAGGTCGTGATACATTAGAAAAAAAGAAAAAAAAATCTTTCCTCGTGACTTAACGATTTCGTTATCGCATCTCCGCGAGACGTGCTCATTATTAATTATCCTTCTCGTAGAATTCTGTTTCATGGAATTTTTATATTCTCAATGCGGTCGTTTTCCATATCTGATCGCGCAGCGTTCTTAATCCCCGATGTGGAGAAGAAAAAAACAAAGGAACCAAGCATTTTTACGATATCCTGTCAGGCTGCTGGGCCACCCGCGAGTTTTCTGGACAATAAGACGCGGAATCTCGTCAATCTAGGGATATATGCGGGTAGAACGCTATATAATATGAAACGGGATATCGAAGTTCAGAGAGTTATATTTGCCATCGGGAAATAGCGTAATGGTTTCGTTAAATATATACTTTTAAGGGAGAGAATGTGTTTTTATAGTATGTGTAAACTTTTGTACACACAGACACAAGATTCTACGTATCACCTGTTACTACAGCATTATTACGATTCCTATACCCAACGCGGAACCGGAGCTGAAAAACTGTTCAACTATTTACCATCTCTAGGTCTATAGCTTCCTTTCGAGTATACACGCGAGACTCGAGAGCAGTATTCCGTTGAGAGGGAGAAGAAAACTTTAGCATGATCCCCAAACGACTATTGACACGTATAATTTGTCAACAAAAAGAGATAATGCGTTTCGAGTGCAGGATTTCGTTTGGGTTTGCATCGACGTAATGCCACGAAAATTGCCTTTCGCCTTCTTGGACCTGACGAATGGATTCGTAAAATAAAAAAGTGACGAATTATTGTTTTTTTTTTTTTTTTTTTTTCATTTCGTGGCATTGCGTCGATGCAAACTTCATCCTCTTTTACTGGATATACGGACAACCTTGCCGATGTTGATGTTTTGAGTAATGATAAAGTTACCGATATCCCGCTGCGAACATTTTTTAATTTCATCAGAATAAGGAAATAAAGCCGGAACGGTATGACCGCGAATTTCGAGTCTTGCTGGCTGCCATCGGTGCGTTAACACACTTTTTACAAGATCTCCCGAGCCGAGGAGAGAGGGTATGAGAGTCTGATAATCAAAGCGTGTAATAGCCGTGTAATAAAAAAAAAAAAAAGCTGGGCTATTATGTGGATGATGCGGAAGAAAGAAAAATAAAGAGTGGCGAGGAAAAGAGACGAATGGAGGAAAGGATGATTTTCTTATGGCTGTTGAAGGCTTCGTGAAAGCAAAAGAGCGATAAAGAAAAGATGATGAGAGTTTAGGGCGGTAAGAGAGAAGGCAAAAGTTCACCGCGGATAGAGGTTTATAAAGAAGCGAAGGGAAGAGCAACGGAGAAGAGGAGGCGCACATGTAATGTCATCTTATTCCTTTCACTATACGCGCACATCGACTTGTCTCTATATATGCGTGCCATGCAATACATACATGTATATCCATCTTTCTGACTCGCAGTTATGAATAATTCATCTCGGAAGAAACGCGTTGAGCCGTTGGGAAGCAAGCTCACGCGCCTCTTTCCACCACACCTCGCGTGATCCTTTACTTTTTCAACATCAGCTACTCCGTTCCTTCGCGGTTTACTACACACTATACACACACACACACACACACACACACTCGCATCGAAAATATCCACACGGATGAACACGTTTACATATGCAAAAGAAGCTTGTAACCCACAACCCTTCACAATATGCACGCACGTATGTGGACTCCGTGTATTGAAAAATGAAAAATGCCAAATAGAGGAGTCTCCCCCGCTCTACACGCGGATCGTGTAAGCGCCCCCCTATTTGCTTCTTTGCTTTTCCTCTCTTCACAACTTGTGCGAATATCGTATCACCGCCCATCGTTTTCTTGCTCAATAAGGCTCCATCTTTTCTGCAAGGGTCAATACATATAATGCGAAAGCTTTTCATGCGCTCCTCTCTCTCTCTCTCTCTAGATGCGATTGTGCGCAGAGTATTTATCTCCGGATTATTTAGAGTCACGTTTTCGACGTGTTCGATACTTTCCCGGTGTATAATTGTCATGTGCGTATAATCAGCGAGGTATGGAAGTTGTTGGAACGCGCGTCATTGTAAGGTCGGAGCTCGGACACATAGAGGCTGTAAATTTATGCAAAAGTGACGAACACATACAGTGGCGAAGCCCGCGTTAAACACTCAGTGCAGAGGGTTTTGCGTCGAGAGCCATGCATTGCATCGTTGCACCCGATCCTTCGTTATGGATGCGCGATGCGTCCGACGACGACAGAAAGCCGGCGCGCACTCACTCCCTTCTTTTCGGTCAGCCTCGACTCTCCTCTCTTTCTATCTTATAGCATGCGAGAACGAACCTCAACAAGGTTCATTCACCCTGCTTCGTTCGAAAAGAACTATTACAGCAGCGTTCGGGGCATTTTATGCATGTGGGAGCTGACGGCACGCATGTCCGAGTTTGTCCAGTAGTTGTATGTTTGTATACATATCGCCACTGTACACCGCCGCAACATGTATGTGTATGCCCATGTGTTCGTATCTCTATGTATACGCCTTGTATACACATATTATATAAATATAGTCTGAATGGATATTGACCGAAGGTCGATCGTTCAATGATTCATTCGTCAGCAAACCAAGTCAGTTTAATCTTCCTTTCTCTCTCTCTCTCTCTCTTTCCCCCTCGACTTACCGTATTTTTCTCGAATACGTAATCTCGCAGTGCCCTCTGGTATATATAAACTTCGAGTTAACGCGTGAACCACAAATCTCGTTTATTCTCCCCGTCTCTGGTGCAATTTTCGCAGAAATAAACAATTAGTCGATGAATTTGTGTGTCATGTTTTATCTCATCGTTTAATGTAGCTATGGGTTTTCTGCCTATACGAAAGAATGGATATAAAACAAAGTGAAAAAGTACTGGAAAAAGTTCAGGAGGAGAGAACGAGACTTTGAGGGTAAATGTTTCGTGAATAATGTATAATGGCTCGTCACTGATTCCACGGATTTATATTACCGAATCGTGTCGCTGAAGACGTACGAAACGTGTCCCTCTTGAAAGCTACACGAGTTCTGTTCAATTCGCCTACCTCTAAATACGTTAATCAGTCACGTCCTAATTTTATACCCGAACGCTGGTTTAGGTTCGCTTAAAAAAAGCCTCGACACACTGCTCTCTCTCTCTCTCTCTCTCTCTCTCTCTCTTTTATTCTTCCAGCCCCTTATTCTCTGGGATTTTTACCATCAAAAATGATAATAATAATACGTTTTGATTATTACAAAAACTCAAAAAAAAATATATATATTGTGAAACGAGCAATTTTTGTTTCATTGTTTATAACCAGTTGAAGTTTGCGTAATCAATTCAAATCACGTTGAAGTTTGCATCGTTGGGATGCAACGAAATTCTGTTTTTACGTGATCAGAGCTCGTTATTCTTATCCAATATTTGATCTGGACGATAAAACGATCCACTTTTGCGAGCCAAAAACTAAATAGACCCGCAAAATGCCATAATCTCGAAAATTCAATAAATAATTAACGGAAAAAACATTTTTCATTGAATCTCAACGTTGCAAACTCCAGAATGATTAAATTCAATCGTTATCCGGCTTATATTGAAGGTGAAGAAAAATTCTTAGCAAAAATAAGCGAAATATATAATGATACAATTACGGCCGCCTGTTGGATAATTGTACTGCGTATGTAGACGTTTAATTTATTGGTCGTTTTCATTGTCGAAATTGAGCCCTCTCTTTGCTTTCTCTGTCATCAATTGAAGAACGTCCTCTGCCTTGATCGCGGGGAATATGTCCATCGGTTTGAAATCAATGAGGACGAGAGGTCGTTACTGGAGGAGTGCGCCTGTGGACCAAGTTTTTTATGTGCTTATTAACATTCATATATACGTTGATTGTGTCTACAAGTAAGGCTTCTCGTACGTATGTGTATTCGGAGCTGTTTGACTCGATCCAACTCTCCACTCAAATCTCGATGAAAGATCGAGTCTCGGTAGTCGTTTCATGCTTCTAATGCTGATGATTCCGTCTCTGTGATGCTGTCACACATGCGTCGCACGACGACGTTGAGGACGTCCAATACTGAGAAATCCTCTTTGCCCCGTTAGTTTTGTCGCTCGAGGTCTCTGGCACAAAGCCAGGCCAAAGACTTACCCAATTAGGTTTCATCACGCTGTTTCGCCTCTCCTTAACGTTGATTCCCTATGGGCCTGCCAATATTTGCAACCGACCACACGATGCAGCTTTACGCTAAACGTTTCCCCGATACGACAGTCAACCCTACGACTATCGATACAGCACACACCTCAACTCTCATTGCCGTTCTCCTTTCTTGCAACCGATGTGGTGCTCAAGCTTAGTGTTGGCTCATGCTTTTACCTCTTCTTAATACAATAACATTATAAATTTTTGTGGAACGTGCTTCTGCAATATGAAAATATGATTTTCCTCCAAGAACGTTACATGGCTCGTTTAACTCGCAAAAAAGTTTTTTGGGAACGGTAACGGTTCGATATACTCTACAGTTTTAATGATTATATGCATACAAAGGTTGTTGACGATGTTTATTTAGCTCGTGCATTTGAATTCTCAAAGCTCGCTCCTTATTGACTGCAAAAAAAATGTTGACCCTGCACGTACACGCAATCTTTATTATGTTTCATTTAATCGCGATAAAACGTGTTGACGAAAGGTTGGTGCGATTGAGAAAAGAGAGGTTGAGCGCAGAGGGTGAGAGAAACGCGGAGTGAGAAAGAGGCGCGGAGGGACTCGAGCTTTATCGAGGTAGGGTTGCGAGGGTTTAATCAAGTGGTATGGGGGAAAGAGAAATAGCCAGGGAATAGAGAACGAAGGAGGATCATACCACGAGAGGTTTCTGGGCTGTGTTCCCAACGCTGCTCTCGCCATCCCAGGCATTCGATTTGGTATTTTTCTTTGTGTATCGCAAATAGTTCGAATTTTTCACCAAACAGGCCATTGATATATCGTGCCGCGGGGCCCTTTGAGCTCTTTCTCTTTCCCTCTCTCTCTCTTCTTTCTCTCTCTACCCCCCTCCACGTCGCCCACTTTTTTTTTCTCATTCTCTCTTTGCCGCTGCACCGACTCCGAATGATCTACCGGTAAGACGGCCAGACTGTACGCAATGGCACACGAGAACCCTTTTGTACCATTCAATTGACTCCAGACATTTTTTCATGACTTTTTCAAACGCTTCGATTACATGGATGTGATTTTTTTTTTTCACGATGCATAACTTTATTTCTTCGTTGTACAGGCCAAAGTTCTTCATTATTGTCCTAACCACTGTAGTCCAGTTATTACGTCGGAAAAAAGGGGTTAAAAATGCATGTGAACCGAGAAAGCTGAATTTTGGATATT
Source organism: Campopleginae sp. 14b (assembly GCA_030522525.1). Taxonomy (NCBI): domain Eukaryota; kingdom Metazoa; phylum Arthropoda; class Insecta; order Hymenoptera; family Ichneumonidae; species Campopleginae sp. 14b. The sequence continues at coordinate 40,959 of JAPYYS010000160.1, forward strand.
ATGTGCAGGAGGGTCCAAAAAAGCTCAACTTCAAATTTTCGACCTCGATTCTCTATGTGCATTTTCTGCCATCTTGAAAAATAAGTTGAAAAAAGACGAAAATAGCAAAAAACCAAGTTCACTACAAAAAATTGTGGCTTATTCGATTTTTAAGGCACGCCGAGAGAAATCAAGGTCGAGATGCTGGACTTGAGCTTTTCTAGACCCCCCCCCCCCCACAATATCCAAAATTCAGGTTTCTCGATTCACATGCATTTCCAAATGTATATAATGACTGGAATCTTGCTCATACTACTCGCGTTGTTAACAGTATTATTTTTATTATCATCGTTGTTATTATTACTGCAGCACGGATATGCATCAGTAATCAAAGGATGTCGACTTCCTTATATATACCTAAGCATTTCCTATTGCTCTATATATATATATATATATTTGTAAATTTTTTGTTATTTCCTTCCGTCTTTCTGTCGATGTTCGCAATTCTTTGGCAGGAGCCTCTCATCCGACACTGAAGAGAGGATGACGACGTCCCTTTGTGTTCTTTCAGCGTCTTGTCCGGTTGAATCTCTCGAGCGAAGATACTCTTCCGCTGAGTTGACATCGGGGCGTGGAGCCTGGACAAGAGAAGGCGCGAGGGATGAGAGAATAAGAGAGAATAGAGAGGTTGAGAGATACCGAGAAAGATAGATAGAGACTTCGAATGGCGTGGGAACAAAGAAAGGGGACACGCTCGCTTTCGTGGTCTCATCTCATCTTCTCGTCATCCCTTTTGCCTTCAACCTCATACCTTTTTTTTCCTTATTCGCGATACGCGAATCCCAAGAACAGCGTCTCTTTGGCTACTGCATGTTACTGAAAGGAAAATACCTCTCGACGTTCCTTTTTTCTTGCTTTCATCCAAACTACATTTGCACAATGGCACTGGTGCGCTTCTCCATTCTGCGGATGAGTGATTTGACAAAATTCAATCGATGACAAATTTATTTGAAATATCCATCGGATATATGATTACTCGAGTTCCTACAATTTACTCCTCGCAATCCACGAGTCGTTGACCACTTTTCACCTTGAATTTCAACCTCAATTAATCATTATTTTTTATATATTCATTGAAATTCAAAATCATAGAATTTTGAGAAGAAACGCTGAGAGATACGAGAGCAAAAACAAAGACGAAGTTTTTTTATTACAAAAGTGACGAGAGCCGAGCAGCGCCTTGAGAACGCGTTTCGTGGCGGTCTGTACTCGCTATTATTATCGGCAATCATACGGCAAGAGTCCGAAGACATTGATGTCACATTTTTTTCTTCTTCTTCTTCTCCTTTCTCGGAGATTTTATTGCTTTTACTCCTCTCGCGGTCTTTACTCTCGTCTCATCATCGAAATTTCTTTATATCACCTTTATTTTTGAACTATGATTCCGGGCAGTACAGAACGCCCGGGAGAAGAATCATTTGCGATCGGAGAAATGTAACGAGGAATTAACGTTGCCCAGTCAGGAGGTCAATCCAGTTTGTGCCTTTCTTTTATTATTCCTCTCATCATTATCTTTGCCTAATATTCTCCACAACTCTCAGTCATTACACAAACTATCCTGCTTGATCTTCGCTTCGATCTCGGTCGTTTCACAAATATACGTGCTCCGCGAGCGTCGTCGCGTGATATTGTTCGAAATGGGGGCAAAAAACGAACGCGAGGACAGTCAATCGGTGTGCATGCAGTTTCGAACAACAGATGCAAGATTCGCAACAACTTCTTGACTCGTTCCGATGGGTTCAGTAGCTGCAGCGAGAAAACCGGCAAGAAAAAAAAGCGTAGGTAACGGTTTGTCGAGTAGACAGCTCGCCGGGGCGATCGTCACTGCGTAGGCGTAAGCCTGCACTCGAAACCGCGGGAAAGTAAACGTCACACAACCATAAGAAATTTCGTATAGCTCGCTCTTTTTTCATTATTCACTCAGGGGATCGGATATGTTTTGATTTTGCATGCAATACTACCGCGAGGATCACTCAAAGTAAAAACGAATGGATTTAATTAATCATCTCCTTCTGGATGAATTGTTAATACGTTTTTTATGGAAATCGCTCATTAATTATTATTTTTCGGTTTGAGGAAAGGAAATGCGTAATGCACATGAACTAGAGCTAAGAGTTTGCGAGATTTACGTGAATGCTTTGTATCGTAGTCACGCGGTTCGTGTTGATAAAAACAAGCATGCTCTTAAACGTGAAAGATATATTTTTCTGTAAGGCAATAAACGTGTCTGCATCGCAATTTTTCAATCTTCCATCAGTCGTCGCAACTTGGACGAGGACACGTTTTTTTTTTTTTTTTTTTTTTTTTTTTTTTTTTTTTTCTTTCTCTCTCCGATATTATATTAAGGGGATTTCCTTGGATACGTGATACCGAGTATGCTGCTGCACGTTAAAGGGTACTTAATGATTTTGCGAGAGAGGAGGTCGAGAGCAAATATGACGGCAAAGCCACACCTGGCTGACGTCACATCGGCAATGTCTACGTATATATATATATATATATTTATAAACCACGACGATGGTGTCGAGTATTTCATAATATATCGAAACTCGCCGGCGAGCTCGATCTCTCGTCCAACCAAGTTGGCCCGATGAATGGAAGCTGCGAGTGGTTTTCTTCGTGGCAATGCCCGGGACACCGAGAAAATGTGCGACCGACGGCGGGGAGTCAGAGCTTCGCGTGCACGTTCTCTTCTTCGTGTGTGTGTGTGTGTGTGTGTGTGTGCGCGCGCGTATGTATGTGTTTATTAAGTTCCGGGGCAAACTCGAGCTGGACAGCCGGGTTTATTTCGCTCGGGCAATAATAAAGAAATTAAAGAGACATGAAACCTGACACCTTGGAAGTGTTATTACATTCACTACTTTTCCAACTCCCACGCGCTACAAAACAGCACAAAAAATACAGGCAGCGAAAAGCCATTTTCGTTTCGTTCACTCACTTTTATTATTTTTCGTTCTAATTAGTCGAACATCATTACTGTCGTCGTATGGCGGAGATAATGCAACATGTCTCGAGTTGTGCATCGAGCGTAAATTTTCGTTTGAGAGCTGCCGACCAGCTATGCCCGCGGTTCATGCGCGCGGTGACAAATTCAATTTCGAGTTGAATAACCATTGGAAAAAGACAAAATAATTTAAATTTTTCGTCGAGCTACAGAAAATCGATTTTATTGTTGCACACAGCAATCGCGGCATCGGGGAGAGAACTTCTTCGGCCGCTTTCTCTCCTCCATTTATCTTATTTTTCATAACTTACGTGCATCCACGATGCAGTGGTTCTCAATATATTGTTAGTTGATGAGACTGCGAAAGAAAATATATAGAAATGAGGTGAAGAGAAGGAGGAAAGAGTCCGATGATTTTTATCTCTCATCTCGTCCGTTTATCTCCGAGTCTCCTTGATACACGTTCGTTAGCGAGAAATCGTTGTATATATGTCGCAAACCACCCACACACACGATCGTCCTCTCTCTCTCTCTCTCTCTCTTCCTCGAACCCTTAATTGGTGGTCTTAGATCCCGGGAGGCCAATAAACGTGCTCTTGCGAATTCACAAAATGGCTTAATGTGTCTCGGGAACCCTGCTGAAGGACTACACCGAAGCCATTACGAGAGCGATGTTCAGTAAAGAGCTAACGTGTCCGTCTCTATTTCGATTATTATTTCTCCTAGGCTGTTCGATAACACGCACATTGGCAATGCTTATTGAACGATTATCGAGAAACTGCAGAGCTCGCAGATTTTTAGAGTCAATTAATTGGCTCGGTAACGAGGCTGAACAAATTTACCTTCTTTTTACTTTTTTTTTTTCTCGACCCTTTCGCTGCATGTAATATTCCGTCTGCTCGATGAAAACCTGCAGTAAACACATTAAATCGGTCCAATAACGCTTATTTGCCATTTGACTGATTTTTTTACTTCCTCGCGTGTGCCAAGAAAAAAAATAGATGCGAGTAGGATTTGCTACCCTGATTGTAGCGCATATCGAGGAGGAGGATCGTTAACAACTGACTAATTGCCGCGTGTCAAACGGTAATTGGTTCCAATCAAAGGAGCTCTGTGTGCAGACGTTACAAATATTTTTATTTATATGTCCAGTGCCTCAATCGTTTATTAATGAATCTCTCGCTTTACACTCTTTATAACGACGATCAATTATGTTTGTACACTGCAGCAGCGCACGGACCGTTTGCAAAAATGCAAATGAGCTGCTGCTGCCTTCTCGCTCGTGAATATTCTCGTATAATGCAACCCGAAATCTTTATGTTCTCGGGGTGAATTTTTACTGGTACGAGGATGAAAAGTACACTGCGGGGAAAAAAATACAATTTCCGACTCTAGCCACTAAACAAAAAATGAATATCTACAGACACATTACGAGCTATAGTGTAGACGCTTCTCGCGTCCCGTGAAAAAATTTCACTCTCCTTCTCTTCCGTTTCTTATTCCATTTAGTTTTGTTTCGCATTTTCTTTCGTTTTTTTTTTTTTTTTTTCATCTTTGACGACGCAAGTGAGAGATATACAGCTGTCGTGAGTGCGAGCGCACGACCCGGACGAAATTGGACGTCGCGACGACGTATACAGGGCGAACTACACAGCAGACATACGTACAAGCCATTGGAAAGTTAAATGGTGAAGAGAGCAAGTGCGTGTACATGAAAGCGAGTGTGTACGCGGTAGCTCGGAAGAGAGGACGAGAGCAGAGAAACAAGACAAAATGGACAAAAAAAAAAGTTTGATGAAAAGAAAAAAAAACGGGAAAAAAACAACGAAGGTTTATGGTTGTTTCGGGTGCTCTATCTTTAGGATCCACATATCATGGCGGCCGCGGTTTTCCTCCGGAGAGGCGGTGACGCGGCCTCTCGGTCGACCTCCGTTCGCAAAGCCGACACAGAACGACTGAGTTATTTCACGGTTAAAATAGTCGACGAGACTCTTTTTCCCTCTGGCCAAAGGCCGCGAGATATCTCTCGTCTACTATATCGCGCGCCTAAGGCGACCACGAATACGAACAGTCGTTCAGACGACCGCGCGAGATCATCTCTTGCGCGAGGACATCGTCAAGTTATGCGCGAGCTAACTTTTCTTCTCTAATTCTTCGCGCCTTCCTTCCGCTCTGGCGTCTCTTTTCTCACGTTCCTCCTCTGTCGTCTCAATAAGTTCTTTTTTTCCACATTATCTTTCCAATTTTCAGTTACTAAAGAATTTCGCCCGAAACAATGTATGCTCGCGCGCGCGCGCGCGCGCCACTATAAACAACATTGTATTTCAAACGCAAGCTAAAAAGTACGTAACGTTACAAAATTATTCCTTACACTTGGCATATTGTCGACGCGTCATAGACACAAAAGCCCCTCAACCTACAAAGCCGTTGGTTTTATTATCCGCAGTATCCGAATATATGTAGATACGTGCAAACTTGGTTGTATAGCGTTAGGCATTTTACACGTGCTGTTCCCCTATATTTACGTACTTGTGTCATACTCCGAAGCGTCTTAGTATTCTCATTCGTATATTTTCGCGCATTACGTATTCGCACGATGTAAGACAGACGAGCGAGACTACGCTGTACGGGCTTCTCACTGACACCAACAACACTCGTATACATGTATTTTCCTCGGTAATATTCTTCTTCGCATTTATGAAGAACAAAAAAAAACGATAAAAATGGTACGTGATTCGTGATAAGATCTCGCATCTCTTGACTACTACAAAAAACTCGTTAAATCGATAGTAACGGTGCATCGATCCAATCACGAACCCGGCTTCAAATCTTCTCGTATGTATACGGGAAAATTGAGAGACATGAATGAATTTTCAAGGATATTCAGTGGGAGATATGTTGGCACACGGAGCGTCGAGCGATGAATCGAGCCCGCCAGTCAAATCACTGCCCGGCGTCGTTTACGATTTACTTTTGGCTCACTCGACATTTTCGTATTCGCGGATTTCATTATGTAAAAATAATTCTCCACATGGCCTCAACATTCATCTATTCTTGGACAAATTTTTAACCAACTTTTGTCCTTCCAATATCCAATTCTATTTCGCATACAGGAGCTTCGACAATTTCTTCATTTGAAATGACGCTAAAAAATAATAACCACCGCGAAAAAATTTTTTTTTTCATAATTGTGAAAGAAAATCCCGTGAAATTTCTACCCGCGTTCGGATCTCAATGTCCACCTATTTCTATACCCGGACCAATTATCTTCCGTTTATAAATTTGATCGATCGATTTACCATAGGACATACGCAACTTGTCAATTCAATTTTGCGATAATAAAATCCGACATGGTATTGTGGCTCGGTTTTCCGTATAAATATATACACTTTACATACGTATTATATTAATGTATGCAAATTTGTAGATACTATTAGCGTCGCGGGGGAGGTATGACACGCTACACGGGCGTAGGTTCAATTCACCTTTGTACCGCATTACGAATCAGCTACATAACCATCAGACATTGACTTGTGTTTACGGGCGGTTTTTTTTTAGATTTATGATTTTGTGCATTTTTCTTCCCGTACGTTTTTGGCCTCGAATTAAAATATTTCGAACAAGCTTCCTCATTATTCAATTATTTCAAGATTTTTTCCTGATATCGTCCATGTCCTGTCGAGTCCTGTTGAGAAGATAAAAAATGTTCCAATTGTCCAGAGCTTGACTGTACTCCGTTTGTGCCCATAATTATAAACATAATTAACTGTTTATTTATTTATTCATTGTTCAGTATCGAGGCAGCATGTAATACCCGTAAACTGTTGCACTTTGAGCTCGGGATTATTCGAATCACGATGTATTAAACTGTGGTAAGAGTTTCTCGTCGCCCACCCATAACGCCCACGTCTTGGTGGTATGTATCGAGGTTTTGGTATATTGCGCTTTATGAAACACACCGAAGCAGAGAGGGAGCTAAATAAATTGAGAAGCCAAATGAAAGGGAGCAAGAGAGAGAGAGAGACGAAGGAGGTCATTTGAGGGATATTCGAGCCACGCCACGTACCATGTATTTTGTGTATCGCATTTGTACGTGTGTGTCTGTGTGTGAGAGAGAGAGAAAGCTTGTGGCCAAGTATTTACATGACCTGTGGATGCATCAAAGAAGCTGCACACACTTCGCGAATAATCGAACATATTGTGCATCCTTGTGTTCTCTATATCGTTAGATCGAACGACTCGATCGAACGCTTGGTCGTTGAACCCTGGTGTATATACATTGAGAATACGTAGCTAGACAGAAAATCAGATAATTTAGTGATCTTTCTAAGAAACTCCTTGATTCCTGGTTGGTGGTTACGATTCAACGTGTTAAACATCCGGACACTCGGAACTGTGGTCTGCATTAAAAATTGGCTTTTTACGAGCCACATATTATCCCCTCTTCTGTCGCGTCTGTGATTCAAAATAGTTGCGCCGTCTTCGTTTTATTTTCTTTCTCAATATCTTCTTTTCGAATTATGAGCTGTTTCCGAAGGTTTTGCGTTATTTGTGACAGAGTCATTCATTACACGAATACGATCTCGAACTTTCAGGAAAAAAAAAAAAAAAAACAGATTTTTCCCAATGACCTTGGCTTTTTACACTCGATTTTCTAATATTTTAATTTTTACATTATATTTTCTTTCTATAGAAAAATACGAAAGAAAGGTTCACATGTTATTATTTTCGTAGAGTTTTTAATTTTTCGAATTTTCCGAACATTTGGTGAAATTTTTGAGTAAATCGTAAAGACGAGTCGTAACGATGGCGAATGTAGGTGTAAATTACGAAGCTTTCGAATCAAGCACATGGGGAATGATGCGAGATATTATTATCGTTTTTATCGTCCGCGGCCGCAACGAGATGAGAGCCCAAGGGACGATTGGACGTGAGCCAAGAAATGAGCGAGAAAGATGGAGAGAGTTGGAGAGATGGTGGGCGTTAGGAGCGGAATAGCGTAAAAGGAGTGTTAAAAGTGTTGGGCGAGGGAGGCAGAAAGACTGAGGAGGGAGAGAGAAAGAGCAGCGAGAGCGAAGAGTTGTCGTATCTCCTCGGTTCTTTCGTTATAATGTAACTCCGGGCGATTTTCGTCTTGCTCTATCCGCAGCGAATATTTCCTTCGTTCCACGTGTGCACGAATAAAAAAGAAAATGAAAAAATTAAAAGAATATTAAATAAAAAGAGGGAAATATTGGCCGACACGGACTTTGCCTCTCGTACCAATATCTATATATTTATACGACAAAACAACGCATACGTATGTATGGATCGACGCACGTGCAAATATATAATACCAGAAATCCTCGTAAAAGTTGGCAAGATGATTGATTAACTTCGGAAACCGAGAGCCCGCTCGGTTATCCAATCGTAGTTAGAGTTGTTTATTAGCGGTATCAACCAGCTCTCAAGCTCATTCATATATTTTCACACGCACGAACGATCGTCAACGCACACCCCCAGCGCTCCTACAATATTCCGCAGCGCCCGTGTCTTGCTGATCCAATTAAGAAAAAATAGCTTTTATTATTTATTTACACGATACTCCATTGTCTCAATTCATTCAAAGTTTATCAGCCGATTCGTTATTGGTGCGCAAATGGTATGCAATATTAATAAGCGGATGCCATAGTGATGAACGATCAGCTGATTGATTGTCAGAGCTTAACGGAAATGTTACTGCATTTTCGCCATTTTTTATTCGCCATTCGTATGATTACGCTGTCGCATATTTAATGCAATTTTCTCACCTTGAATTTTCTTTCTCCCTCTGTTACAGGTAAGTCAACAGTCAACATCGCACGCTCTCTCGAATAATCTCGCGATCTCGATGCTTTCCACAATTATCCTACCAGGTCAGATATAACGAGAATGATGGTTGATAAATATTTGAACGCTACATCGTCATTTCTTCTAATCATGACTATTTTGACAAAAAACCCTGCCACTAAATCGAAGTAAGAAAAACGTGAAAAAGGGCGAACCAAAATTCAATATCTATCGATTGGTCAAACGTCCGTAATACGATTGTTTCGAAATTCGATCTGTCGCTCGATCGCGTCATCGCGATGCAACACACAAAAACAAAAACGCGAACGTTCGCGGTGTATATAGAAAAGATGCTTATCCTCGTATATGGACGCGATTCGAGGGGGGTATATCGGTCGATTTGCATTGGGAAATATATAACAGCATTTTACAAAATAGAGGTAAATCGATCGAGAGTTAAACCTCAATTCGGAATATGCAGAGCTTACAATCGACAAGTGCGACTGGAAATGATGTTTGCAAGTGTCTCACGTTCGCGGTTGTTAATAAATCTGACAAAAAACATATTACGAAAGTGTGGAAGTTGGAGGTTGAATTGGAAAAATTGTACGATCACGGCAGACAGGAAAAATAGACATCTTGATTGGAATAGAAACAGCCCATAGGAATATTCAAACGAACGCACCTTTAAATCCCAAGTGCGCGTTCCTTCAGAGCCGAATCTCGATCGTCGGTTTCTCTTCTTGTTCTACTCCCCATCTTTCTGCCTCTCTCTCTCTCTCTCTCTCTCTCTCTCTCTCTCTCTCTCTCTCCCTCTCTCTCTATCCCTCGTGGACACGAGAGCAATAAATCTTACCGAAGATTCGGTTCCTCCTCAGGTACATAAGGATAGCCTTAAGCGTGGGATCGAACGTCGCAAACGTTTGGGAATATATCCCCGAAGACATTACAGCGCTTAGTCGTTTTCCGCGTGTTCTATCGTATAGGAACCCCATTGCGTTACGGCACGAACACGTCCGGAGAAAAAGTCCGGAAAATTACGAAACAAAATCTCGGCAACTAGTCCTTCTTTCTTGCTTCTTCGAGTCGAGAGTCGACGTGTCTGACGCTATCATCAGGAGCTTTTCAATTTTTACCAAGAAAATTTTCAATCTCCCTTTAGCTTTTTAATCTTTATTAACCCGCCCAAAACACTCTGATCCTTTGTGTATATCAGCTCAAGCGAGGCAATCATTAGTTTCATGAGTTTAAACCTTGTCCATCATTTTTTCATACTTATCGATCGTTTTCATTTCGATTGTGCATCGTTTCTGGTTTCTGATTTTTATACAAATTTCGCATCTTTGTTTGCGCGGCGACGATGCAGATAAATAAATAAACCACGATTGGAATTATGCAGAAATGTTATATCGATTAGTTATAATTTAGAGAAGGCAAAAATATTCACGATCGAGTCATTTGTTTCGGTAAAATCGTTAAATAACATGTTTTAGAAAATCTTTAAGAGATATTCGTGTATTAGCTCGACGACCACCTCGAAAGGAAGATCCTTGGAAAAGATCATTCTCGTCGCCGTGGTGTATAAAGCGGCGAGAACTCGTCTCCGCGCCCCGTCTATATAACGATCTCGAGTGTCTCTTGCCACGTACGAAAAGGATCAAACGATCCATCACGTCTCGTGCGCTCCCTACTTCCAACTAGTTTTCGTGAACGCCATCGCTTTTACCTCTGTCCCTGCGAGAAAGCTTACATCTTCAATCTTGCTTTCTCCGCTTCGCTTCTCGCGGTTCCCTCTTCTTTCTCGCTAACTCACCTCACATTCGATCCCTCTATTTCTCTCGTCGATTGACGAGAGAAACGACGATTGATGAGTTTCCTCAAGGTTACGTGTCACCTTTTTTATTCGCAGCCCTTCGAATCGTACACATTTATCTTTTTTTTTTTTTTTTTTCTTCTTTTTCGCGCACTGGCAAGTCTATATAGCAATGACGTTTTTTTTTTTTTTTTTTTTTTTTTTTTTTTTTTTTTTTTCTTTTTTTTTGCTTTTTGGTTAGTTTATATTGTAATGTTTTTTTTTTTTTTTTTTTTTTTTTTTCTTCGAGATGAACGCCCAAACCCTGTTTAGAAAAAAAATATCGAAATTTGCACTTTGCAACAAGGACAATAAAAAGATCAGGAACGCGATAAGTGGATTTTTTCATCGATTTCTTCGCGCTTTTTTTTTCTCGCCACTCAGTGCACGAGATTTCGCGATCTCAAGACATTCGATGCGTCCATAAAGTAGGGCAGCGAATTTTTCCCACGGTAATTCGACAAAGGGGAAATTAATTCGCAATTTACTTTCTAACGGCAATAAGGAAATTTCGGGATGTTCTCGCGTTCACCTGCACACACACACACACACACACACGCATTTGTACGAAGTCCAGCGTATAATTTAGCGTAGAAAAGAGATGGAGAAGCACGTATATTAGAGCGAGAATGAGCGTTTGAGGTCCGGATGGGGCTGCTGCTGGTTTTAAAGATCTGGCACGCCCGGAGCGCGGAAAAAAAACTATGCTCCGAGACGAGAGCAGCCCCGAGAGTAGCCAATGTTTTGTGTCGTCGTATGGACGACGAAAGTACAGAGGGCACCGATCGTGAGCGCATAGCAATCCGAAACGAGTGAGAGAAACAAAGATCCCGCTTCTTTTCTTTTTTTTTATTTTCCTCTCTCTGCTGACACACTATTCCGACAACTATAGACCCGGTTAAGAACGTTAAAAAGTAAAAACAAATTGAAAAACAGTTTAGAAACGATTGACGCGACGGACTACGAAAAGGGCCGAGCCCGCGTGTGTGTGTGTGTGTGTGTGTGTGTGCGGCTTGTAATCCTTTATTTCGTTTCCTTTTCGTGCGATTCGACGATCACGACGCGGCGCGTCCGGTTGGCACAAAGCGATCCGCCAAACGAGAGATCGCGATCCGATTGAAATAAGAGAACGAGCCAGGGCTCTGCAAAAAGGGTAGTGCAGATCGAAAAGAAAAAAAAACTTTGGAGGTGAGAGATCGATCTCGATATAGATCGTGGCTCAAAGTTTCATTAATCAATACAAAGTAAAGAATTTTCGCTCGACATTCCGAGGACCACCGGCAAATCGGGCAGAGATTGCGCGTCTTGCCGACACCGCGTGTTGAGTTTGTTCGTATTCGCAATAATCGTTTAGCGATTAAGGGATCGAGGAATGTCCGCAAAGACCCGTTGACCTTCTATTGTTCGTACTTTGCCGCTGTTAATTCCCTCGAAGAAATGAGGATCATGCTAATACAGTGTAATATACAAAATCTCACGAGCCTGCGTGAGTCTTCTTCGAACCGGAGACTGCAGTCTAGGTTGATCGAGAGAAAAGGTGAAAGCGAGAAACGAGGACGTCAAAAGCCAAGTATTGAGAAAGATAAAACATGCGGATTCCACTATATTCTCGCACTGTATATCACTCGACCTTTTATACCCTCATAAGCTCCCAGCTGGTTGGACCATCTCCTTTCTAAATGTCATCGCAATCTATCGAACTGTCTTTTACGAATTTGATCTAATCCATCTATCCTCCTGCACGTCACAGCATTATTTGCATCGTTAACTAGCGATAATTAGCTGAACACCAATAAAAGATACGCGATTCAATCAACGTTTCCTCGATTCACTGGCAATCATGAGCTCCAGGAGTTTCGTTCAATAATTAACGCCAAGCAACGACCCAATCTAATCGAGTCCTATATATTTCCCCTGTTTCGTCAAGTACAAGATTATTTTTGCATTAATAGAGAAATAAAAGCATTTAAACTGAAGACAAAATATAATATTGATGCAGGATTCGAGTTACCTCTACCATGCTCGTTTGTTGTGATGCCTTGGTAGAGCAATCGCTTAGCAGGTGATCGGTGTACTGCCTCGCATCGGGAGGCAACTCTATTGGCGTAACTTTACGCGCCGGATAGCCCATGCCGCTCAACGGATTACCCCGCCCATGCAAGACAGTGCCTATGCACTATACACACAGACACACAGACATTGTGTCTCTGCTGCGTTGACAAGGAGGAAATTTAACCGGCCGAGGATTACGTTTGCTCGAGCAGAGAGTTTCTGTTCGCGCGGTCTCAATAATGGATAAGTGCGTGGAGACATTATGAAGTGTGTGTGTGTCTCCTCGCGATAATACCTTTCGGAGAATTCCGTAATCTACAAAATTTATGAACACCGGAGGCAAGCATTTTTCTACTGGCTCGTTGATTAACCAAAAATTCATATTTAATTCGAATTAATTTATTTTGTCATTTCGATCGCAGTTATATTTATTCTAAATACCGTATCGAAATGATTCAATGGAATCGTCATTTGAAAATCTCTTTTATAAATTTTCATCAAGGATCGTTGAGTAAAAAGTCAATTTAATTATTTGCTTGTGTAATGAAGTTTCGTGCAACGGAATGCATTCATTTCGATGAGCTTTTTCCTATTCGCTCCATTATGTAAACGCGATTGACAATAATTTCGAAGATTTATTCCGAAATGACGTTTTAGTTCGATGTAAATGGGACATTGAAATAGTAAATGAATGGCTGCACTAATTAAAGTACAATGAAATAATTGATGATCCGTTTGCATTTTATTACAGTTGGGATTGTTGCGTTACCTATTAAGTATATAGGTGCGTGCTTTGGTAGGCAAGTTGGGGCAAAACGAGAATTGCTAATATAATTCCCGGTTCTCGGGCACAATGTTTGTATTGCGAGACGTTACATTACGCGGTGGTGGGTTTGTGGCTTGGTACGGGACGTTTCTTCGAGGTACAGCGCACGTGAGCAAAGAGTCAGCACATGCATACGCGCACACGAAATACTTGAGCGTGCGTCGGTGTGTCTGTATGGTTCACACACATGAACAATAGACGCCCTGCTGCTACCAAAAGCCACCTCAATATGGCCTCGGAACTCTCTATAAAATGCCCGGAATTTTTCCCTTGCGCTCATGAAACTTGAGGTTTTTTTGCTCACCCTCTTTCAAGGGACCGAGCTAAAGAACGTTTTCTCTCCTCCTGACTCTCTGCCTTCCCTTTATACCGACCATTCCGCGCGGTTTAATTATCTCGTACGTGCGGAAGGCAAAAGACACGCTCCCGTCTCGTTTTCCACGCAATACATACGCGACAGTGAGGGCGGAGTAAGAGCGCTGCTGGCCAAGTATACAGCTAAAACAAAAACACAAGTTTTCCTCGCTATGAGAATTTATACGCACCCTCTCCTCGCCGCCCGCGTCTTCTCCTCTTTCTTCGAATACGAGTCAAGGAACTTTGTTTTTCTTCGTCGTCGTCTCTCTCTCTCTCTCTCTCTCTCCTTCTCCCCCTAGTATAACGTTAATTAGTCTGAAGGTTCAAAAACGAGGAACCTTGGGACGAGGAAATCTTTCGTCCCTATAGCGAGACGCATTTTTTTTGTTTCTTTTGTGTTAGAAAATTGAGTCAATTCGCTTCCGCACGAACGAGTAATCAACAGCGCGTATTCGTTGAAAAAAGTTAATCAAGCGCTGACGGTGTGGTAACAAACAAATTGATAGAGTGCTTTTGTAACTCTCGTGGATGAAGCGCGCGAGCGCGCGATAGAAGAGAGTCGATATCGCGATATAGACGAGAGGGATGCGTAATCTCGATTGTGCTGCAGGGCAACAGCAGTGCACCGCGTAAGAGCAATAAAGTCGACGAGGTGCGTGAAACAATGCGACACAAACGGACGCGGCGCCATCGCGTCGTCCCTTGCCCGCGCCTCTCCGTTTTTTTTTCTAGTCTCCCCTTGCACTCGTTCCCCGCGATATCTTTTTTTCTTCTTCTCCCCCCATCGTTATTCTCTCTCGTAGCCTCGTTTCACAGTGTGTGTTCCGATGCAAGAGTTGAAAATTCAAGCCAGCAATCGTCCATCCCTGCTCGTTCTTCTCTCTTGATTTTATTTCTCTTTAAAAACCATTAACGGTGCGCGCACACGTCCAGCGAAATTCCCGCATGAATTTGCCTTCATCGCTCTCGGAGACGTTAAGTAATTGGTAATTAACGCGCGATTCTTCTTTTGTCTCTCACTCCTTTCTGCTGGGTTTCGCTTTCTACCGGTCTGCTTAGTTCGTCGAAGTCAGCCCACATAGAATCCTTTTTTTTCCCTTATTCCAAATAGAGTACGCACGAGAGATGATTTTTTATTTATTTCATAATATATGATTTTTAATTACAATGCATACGTGGCAATGCACGCGGAGATTGTATCATTGAACCGGCCAGCCCTTCGAAGTTGATCCTCCGTTGACATGCCTCCGGTCTAAAAGTGCAGGTCGATAAATTTTCAAGAATATATAACAGCCTTATTCATAACTCTTGGACGGAGTCGATAATTCTCGATCATTCGTCATTGTCATCAATTCCAAGAGCTGGTAAGATGCAGCCCATCAAGTGAAGAAACAGCAGCAGAGAGCGTGTGTGGGGGGCGTCGAAGGAATAACGAATAAAAAAATGAAGATTAGAAAATGTAGCGGCGGGTTGATTTCTCCGGAACTCTGACGTGCCCTGACGATCCTTCATATCGATCCCACCGATCGATCCGATCCTCCCGTCCAAGAGATGCAAGTACGCGCGGAGGGTTCCCTGCTTTTTCCCAGCGGTATCGCGGTCAAATTTCACGATTATACAGAGGCGAATCAGCCGAGTGATCCCCCTTGTGGCGCCAACCGCATATCACGACCCACATTCGATACAGTCACGTACGAGATCTCACGCGCCGCTCCGCCAAGTCGTATACAGAAAAAGAAGTAAAGAGAGGGCGGGAGGCAGAAACGATAAACGAAGAACGAAAGACATAATGAAAAAGGAAGTTGCAAGGTCTTGTGCGTCGGCTTTTCTTCACTTGATAAATAAAACTCAGAATAACGGAAGAAAATGTTGTGGAACACAGGAAAGCAGGAGATAATTGGATTAGCATTAATTGGTAAGTCCCCAAAAAATCACGCGGCCAAATAAATCTCGATGCTGCTCGGGCTAGAGATTGAACAAGCCTGTCCGATAATATGTACCACGCAATGTGTAAAAAGAGACATAAATAATTAATACACGGTTTGTCGGCGAATAGTGACCAACGACAAAGTGACATTGGAGCATGCTCGGCGCGGAGGCTTTGCTTGCGATTCTATGATTTGATGACTCCGAACGTGACTCCAAGAAAAATAAAAGGAAAAATAAGAGTTCCACAATCCATAAGTATATAATACGTAACAGAAAAAGAGAGGGATAGAGGAAGAGAAAAAGAGTGTGGCTAAGCGTGACGAAGGGAGAAGATGACCGATCTTGTCCGGTTATATGGCCAAAGAGCGCACAAGCTCTGGAACAAGCAGCTCTTCACTTGGCGGTGTGTACGAGAACATCGACGAAGATAAACGAGGACCGATGAGACTGTGTGCGGTATAGTGTAAAAGGTGGATGAGCGAGAGCAGGATAGAGGAGAAAAGAGTCTGTCCCTCTTCGAGAAGCCGTGGCGAACCGGTTTTCCGTATCTCCGATGACTCATCGGTGAACTCGCTCAGCCTGACCAAACGGTGGACGACGAGAAGACCGTAGAAACTCATCGCGTCAAGTGCATTTCCTGCTGCCCCGCTGTGCGTCGTTCATCCTCCTAACTTTTCTCCCTTTATTCCTCATCCTTTCTCCCCGTTACGCATTTTTTTCCTTCCAACCTCTTTATTTTTTTCTCCCATTTTCTTTTCCTCTGCTGCTCTTTCATTGAACGCGAGGACCGACCGTACTTGGACTAATGCGCATTATGAGTCGTCCAGAATGTTTATAAATGAAACTTTCTCGTCGACATTTTGTACGATTACAAAGCTATATAGTTCTCCCGGTAGAAAATCGTTTTCTCGATTTCCGAAAAACGCGACCGACATTTTTATACGTTTTAATTTCCTCAGAAAAATCCCTGTTGTTGTTGTTTTTTTTTTTATTTCCCCACTATTGTCGCGCGATGTTAATTCCCTTGAAATCACGGTGGAGGGAAAGATCACAATTGAAATAAAAGTGCAGAAGCAGAGATCGAACTGTTCGGTTATTCAGAATGTGCACGAGCTCGCGCGGTGCAGGAAAGATCGCGAGAATCAAAGTGCGAGAAATAAAAGTGTGAAAAGAATGAATAGGCGAGAAAGTGCGGATGCACGTGCCGGAGAGAGCGAGACAAGAGAGAAGGAGAAGAAAAAAAAAAGCAAGTGGAAAGACCGAGAATCGTGAGTCTAGGCGAGAAAGGAGCAACGAGAACACTCCACTCCTGCTGTGGCAGTTTGATTTATGGTAGACGCGTCTCGAGTTATCGCTTTGCCAATAGTCGAAGAGTATAGAGAATCGTATCGGGGGGTGGGTGTGCCGCTACGAGAGCCCTGCGATGAAAGTGCCAACTCCACCTCCGGCACGAAAGAGGAAAAGCACCAGGGCGCTTGGCATGGGTGGAGACAGATCTTGGGAGGAGGTGGGGACACACATACATAGAGCAACATCATCCTGTGTGTTGAGAGGGCCACAAATCGATAAACCCGAAATTGCCGTGCATTTCCGATCTATGCGATTTCCCAAATGCTTTTATTTGACCCCGCGTACTTTAAGGCCTTTAATCCTCGCCAAGTACACACGAGGCGGGTAACTCGTGTGTACTTGTGGCCGCCAGCTTTCGAATATTCGTCTTTTTAGCATGGCCACAAATTGGAAGTCCGATTGTAATTTTGAATTCGCTAATTCGCAACTGGACACTGTTCCGCCTCAGCGAGCAGTTTATTAAACAATATCTTCCATTTCTTTCATGGGCACATTTCAGCTTGAAATGAGACTCTCATCGAGCCTTTTCCTATAATTGTGGCCTGTTGCGCTCGCTTGCCTCCTAAAAGCCCAATTTTCACGACTACCGCAGAAAATCTTGATAAGAGAAAGAAAAGTGCTTGTTTTCTCGTAAGTTGTGTATCTTGAATGTCGTCATAAGATTCATCCAGCTAAAGGTGAAGTTAGTGGAAGCCCCAAATGGTTTCCGTTTGGGACGATTCGTCGACCTGACCTCGCATTTGGAAAGGCCCTACTTACGAATGATCGGGTCACCGAAACTCTCTCTCTCTCTCTTTCTCTCCCGACTTCCTGCTACTTTTATTCCGGATCTTATTTGCGCCTTTACTGCGTGTGCGCTCTTTTTTTCTTCCCTTGCGTCCTGACGGCGTCACCAACGGAAAAGAATGGCTGAGAAGAGAAGAAAGACAGCAAAGCACAACTTTACCAATTCGACCACCTCCTGCAGCAACAAGTGTGATTTCAAGGGTGTGTCGTTGTTCCCACTACACTGACAAGCGCGAGTATTATGTTTTGACGTTGGGCGAGGGCGAATGCAAGACGCAATTGTGTTCTATACTCTACTACGATAGTCTGTGGAATATCCCTTGGCTCCTCCCACGCAGAACCGATCACTTCCCATATAACTATCTCGCCCGAGGTTCATAGCACCCACGACACTTTATCGCTCTTTTCAATCTTTTTATTTGCCGATACTTTCAATTCATTTCCGGTCAAGTGCAGAAATTGAGACGACTTCAAATCGATGCTCGCAAATTGTTTCCGCGTAGGTTTATTGTGGCCATCGAATTTTTTCTATTTTTCAACATACATTTTACAAAATTTTGCCGCGGTAAACGTAAGGTGTGCTGAGCGTTTCCCTCGAATGAGTTCGAGCGAAACATTCAGCCAAGGGCGGGAATGTCAAATATTCTAGTGATTTTCGAGCAATAATTCGAGTACCATGCAGGCTGAAGAGATTCACTGAAGAAAAAGCATGTAAACATATATGAAGCGAACAGAAGCGTGCGTGTATTCATATGTATGGAAAAATTAGCGGTGAAGGAGGGTTGAGTTTGAGAACGCGAAGCAACGACGCAGACTCTTGACCGGAGCCCCCTCGTCCTGAAAAATAATTAAATTATAATTAATACTCTCCTCTTAATATATATCTATCCAAAATGGTATAATTCTTCTGTGTTTCTCGCGATTCGCGTCACTCGGGACGATATATTCTTGCCTGAGTAGCTTAAGTGTCACGAAGCACAGCAGGCGAGGCGGAAATTTGGCGTATCTCACGTCGCGTGTACGACGTGGCTTCTAGAATCTTTGCAAGTGGTAGACATCGAGGGAATATCCTTTATGCGAGGAACGTTCTCTAATGGGATACGCTTCGTTCTATAGTCATGGGTAACAAAAAAAAAAATTAAAAAACCAAAAAAACAAGAACCAAGAGTTTTACAACGTCATGTGCAGGATTTCGCCCTTTAAAATATCATAATTTCCTCGGCTTAAGGTGAAAGGATCAGTCATCTAACCCTAAGCGAGATAGAGACTGATCACTCACCTTAATATTCAAATTTTGCTTCGAAAAATCCGACTGCTCCGTTTTTGCACAATTTTCTATAATTGTCCAAATGTGCGCACAAGACTTGTGACGCGACTGATAAATTCAAGCGATCGAAGAAACAATATGGAGCAAAAATTTCTAATGATATAATAAGTTGCTTTAATGGAATGAGTCACCGCTAAGTTTCGCCGCATACTCTTAACATTTGAACGCAATGAAAATTTTTCCGGCTCCCATTAAATTACCATCAGAAATATATTAAGGTCGTAAGCCTGGCTGTATATTTCAACGTATTTTCTTTTTTTATTCTAACGTACAATTGCGACCTCTGCAGACAATTTTCAGCAACGCATTTATTAGAGAATACTGACAGAACTTATATACTTTACGTGCCCTTTCGAATTGACTTTCCTGTCGCGTGATGGATGGCACCTTTATTACGTACGTGCTGAGAGAGAGCAAGAGAAAGAGAGAAAGACACTCTTCTTGATGCGAACAAGAGATGCAACTCTATGCGTCTTTCGTTTTTCCGTCGTCGTAATAAACTTGTCCTCCCTCCGCACCATCACAATCGTCAATAGTATGCATGTGCGCTTGTGGGCTTGAGTCTCATCTCGTACAGTCTTTGCAACGTAAGGAAGATGTGAGCAGAGGATCTCACCGCTTAACGAGAATGTCCAGCGAGACTCTTGAGTAGATAGCGTTCATCTTTTATAATTTATTCCAACACGAAGCAGTCGCTCAACCAAAAAAAAAGCCCTCGCTGTTGCTAATGCCTTAATTATAACAACAATGTCGACAGCAATGAACAACTTGTCAGATGTTTCGAAAAATTAATCGATCTCGTATATCGCGTGAGTGATTTCAAACTCCAAGCTCGAAAAAGAGCTTTTCTTTCTGTACATTTAATGAAAATATTAATAAAAATTATTACTGCGTTACACATTTATTGTGTACGAATTAATCTCGAGTGGTTCGAGGATAATTTGAAACTTGAATTCTGTTCACTCTCATCGTGTATCCTCGTCGATTCTAATGAACGTAAAATGGAATCTTAATTTTTCTTATCGATAAAAAAAAAAGAAAGAGAGATCTTCTAGGTAAGTGGGATTCTCATCTTAATGGAGAAATGACCGTTCAATTTTTATCCCCTACATCGCACTCGTCATTTTTTTTGTTCGCCGTTACATCGGTTCGGCGTGTAACGTGTTGGTCTTTTGTATGCTAAATATGTGAAATAACGAAAAAAATCTCACTGCAACGTTTCATGGCCAAAGTCAGCCGCATTTTCTCACTATACGCAACGACGCGGGAAGAGCGGTTATCCTGTGTATTCATGTCTATATATCTATCGCGTCGGGAGGAGGAATTCGGAAATATTTCCGTACGAACGCCCGATAAATTCTCGGGCGTAGTAAAAAATTTCCAATAGCGCCCAGGCTCTCCGTCTCACTTGCACCCTCTTTATTCCTCTCCTGCTTACTCCCTGCTTGTTCGTCGAATCTCTCGAAACTCTCGTTCACGTTCCGTGGTAATCTCTTCGCCAACAGTGGCAATCGCGAGTGAATCAAGTTTCAACGCTTAATTTTATTAGCCTATATAAGATGGGCGACTTCATTGCATCGTTTTTTCGCGATCGTCTACTGGCGCGTTATTAAAACTTTTATACAGAATATCTAGAACCACCTTCGTGCTTCGATAAGTGGTTACTATTTTCTTTTCTTTTTTCAACCCTTCCTCGACAACGAAAAATTCATCATCCATCCCCGTTTTTTTCCTTTCTTTTTTCTTTCTTTTTTTTTCCTTTCTTCGTATTAGCTTCGAAATATTGCCGGCCAGACTCCTATATATGAAACGTTTAATTCAAGCGTTCTCGAGCGCGTTGCGATATGTCGTTTACGTTTTATAAATATAAAATATTCGCGAGGTCGCGAAGTGCGAAAAAAAAACCTGGATCTGCCTCGCCGCTCTCTTTTCGGACGTCCTCGAGCGGCAAATAAATATTCGCTCGGAATTTTGATAAACCCGCTTTGCAGAAATTCACAACCCCTCGTATCCACCAGCCTCGTATTTATTTCTCTCCTTCTCGCTCTCGCGGCTCATTCCTAACCGAAAACGCAAAGCTCCTGCACTCTCCTCATTTTCCACTTTGTGTATTAATTTTTTTATCCGTCGCCCCGGCTCACTTTCGTCTTTTTCTGCACTTTACAACCGTCGCGGCGGTTACTCCAAAAGCAACTCTCGCTCGCTGAGCGATTCAAAAATCTTGGTCGATCTTTGGAAAAGCATTTTATTCCACTGCATTGTTGCGGTCGTTTTTTCCCGATTCGCGTCTCATATTTCTGACAAACACATACAAACGTATGTCGGTATTATTGCAAAAACGCCATTCACACATTTCCACGATAATTTGTGCATGGAAAATTAGGGCATAAAATAATGCACAAATTATACTAATTTCCGCGTTGGAAGTTGCCGCCGTAATAGAAGCTTTATAAAGCCTCACGCACAACTTTGCCTTCGCCGTTATGTATATTTGGCAACCTTCCAAGTCCGCTCGAAGGTTTGAGCACTTTTGAGCACATACTTGCGAAAACGCGACAATTTTCTGTCGTCTCTGTGCCGCCGCTCTAATTGTTCGCTCTGCTCCCCCCTCTTGAATATTTTCATCTCGGATACGCGGAGTTTATGAAAGAGTCTCGACGGCGTCAAACATTTGTGCGTATATGCAATTATTTTGTTGCCGTGTGAGGCTAACGATCTCGAGTTACGTGCGCGCTGCTTCTGCAAATGACGATATCCGAAGATCACGTTGACGCGATAGTAATAATAAGTGCATGCGTTTATAAATAATACTAACGGAGCAGGTAAATTATCTGCACGCGAGAGGAAATCGGATCGCGATGTATTAGTCGTTCATCTCGTTTTGCTCGCATGGCATATAACTTATTGGACGTCATCATAACGCGATGACAGTATCGATGCACGTGGTTAACCACGAGAGTGGACAAAAGTCCGGCTTGTTGATTTGTGACGCTGGGCAGAGATCACGAGATGGAACAGAGCAGACACGGTGGGAAACAGAAACTCGAATGAAGAGTAATCATGGATGGATTTACCGCAAGTCGTGTATTAAGCATTGGAATAAAATATAGCCGCTGCGAAAGAAGAGAGTTGATCGCGGCGGCTGTACCAAGAGGATGGGTATCCGCTTTACGTGCAGTTAGTTTTTCGCAGGATAATGGATTAGGAGGTATGAGCGAGGAGTATAGTGACGAGAGAGAAAGTTTATGGTGAAAAAAAAAAAAAAAAAAAAACAATCGAGACAAAATGTGTAACACACGCGCGGTGTGTATTGAAAATATATTGCGCTATACACCGAGAGTAGAGGAGAGAGAGAGAGAGAGAGAGAGACTAGCGACGTTTCCGATGAGACCGCAAAAATGTGACAGCAGTACGCACGTGTGAAATAAAGTGCATCAGGTTGCTCCGGCGAGTGGCCGGGGTTTAGTTCCGATTTACTCTCGACGCACATCCTGCTCTCACTTCGTCCCTCTCACTCTCTCATATGCAAACACATTCATTTCACCCCTTGCCAACGCTTGATGAATTGGCTCGAATTGTGAACTGGTTCGCCCGAATGAAACGAATAAACGAATGACCCAGCCGAACGTCCCCCAATCTCGCCAACCTCAAAATTGGTGCATATCTCTGCGCCACCCTCACAATGCATACATTGCTGATATCCCTGTCGTCGTCGTGGCGCAGTCTCTACTACTACAGCTCAATTTGCTTTGCCAAACGAATTTATAATTTCACAGTTTTTTAACGCAACCAACTATACTTCTATTTTTTTCTTCCATTTTTTGCTTCTACTATTGCTTGTGACCGCGTGACAACGTTTTTCCAATGCCCAATCCATTCGTTCAGTCCCCGATCATACGAAAGGTGCTCCACGAATCAGCAGTATTTTTATGAGCTTTTGTTTGCATCGACGCGATGCTACGAAACGAAAAAAAAAAATGATTCGTCACTTCTTTTTCATTTAACGAATCCGTAAGGTAAGAGGAACCAAGGTCAGAGGCAAATTAAGAAAAACAAAATTCGAAAAAAAAGTGATGAATCAGTTTTTTTATTTTTTTTTATTTATTTCGTGGCATTGCGACGATGCAAACCTCAGGCTAATGTATTTTTACGTTATCGGGAGCAAAAGTTGTAGCGCACATATGGATCTGTGTTATTGCCAATGAGAATAACCAACAATGAGGAAAATCGAATCTGGTATGGACGCCGCAAGGCTATGATTACACATATAATTATTACACGTGGCCGCGGCCGATGCTCCGTCTGTCTGCTTGCACGTCTCCCTCTCGCTTCGCGGCCTTGCTCCCGTCGGCCCGACCCCCATCGCTCTTTCTCTTTGACCCTTCGCCTAGCTCCCGCGCGCCCCCGCGCTCACTCATCGTTTCTCCATTCTCTTGTGACTACTGGAACTGCATTATCGTTCAACACACTACTCTATCTCTCTCCCTGTCACACCCACCAGGCCAACTCAAACGTATAGAGTGAGAGAAGCACACCGTGAAAATACCGCATCGAGCAAATGAGAATCACCCCATTCTTCGTACGGAGCCTCGAGGCTGGAATCGCATTTGTACTACTGGAAACTCCGCCGCATATTCGCTAATTGAATCACTCTCATATCCAACTTTCCCCTTCTCTTTCTCTCGCTGCCCGCCCCTTGCGAAATAACAAAGTTTCCATTGCGCGTTTGTGCGCGCTTAATAAGTTGACAATACGCGACCAATATGTTCAACGAGCAAGTTGCATTCCGTTTAGTCATCTTCTGTGAAAATATTGTCAGCCGTCGATTTTGGGAATTGTGCGCAGACTAGAAAAAGTATTCCAAGTAACGAGAAGCAGCAGTTTCGTCGGCTACAAATATCTACTCCCGCAGAATTGCTTCATACGGATTTCGATGCTGATTCCGAAAAATTCTCGTATCTAAGACACTTTTTTTGCACTTGAGTGAACAACATTTTCTTCATCTCGATACCACGAGGATTTAGTGGACTTTCTCGAAGGATGGACTTTCTCATTTTATAGGAAATATATACCGAGTAAATGTCGCGAGCGTGTATGTGTGTGTGTGTACATTGAAATCTTGAAAGATGAGGAAGAAGCGGTCTTGCAAGTGTTGGAAGGAGGTGGTGAGAAAGCAGTAGTCGACGATAGTATCAGCAGCAATGTACTATCTCGGCATACCGTTGACCAACCTCTCCTTGTATCGGACATGGAGAAGAGAACGAGAGAGAGGGAGATGGAAGGAGAGCGGCTAGAGTCGCCACTATTAGATTGAGGTTCGGCGGTCTCGGCACCCGCCGTCGGATCGGTTTACAATATCGTAAATCGCTCGCTAACCAGTTGGCCCGCGGTATGCTAGGAATTTGACTGGCTCCTCTCACCATTCGTCTCCCCCCCCCCCTTCTCTACAGATTCACTATCTCATGTTCTGTCATTTGTACAGATTGCCGAAGCAAAATGGCGAGGCAGAAACTCTCGGATACTGACCGGTGCGACTAGGCAGGTATCGCGTCGTCAGAGGAGGTCCAACAGAACACCACGGCCGGCGGGAAAGGGTTGGTTCGCAATATCTCGTATTCTGGATATGATCCAGGCGGGTTACTGTGCGCGCGCGATCACGGCCGAGATGAAGACAGCAGAGCCCGCAGACTGTATATACGGAGTGTTGCATCGCGTTCTCGGGTACGAAAAGCCCCAATGCGTTCCCGGCTAGCTCAGCCCTCGAGCAAATTCAGCCGCCTTTGCGAATGCAACCCCGCGGTCTTCCTTCCCCAGTAATATACACATTCTCGTCATTTCCTCTGCTCTTTCGACCTGCGGAAAAGCAATGCGGCATGCCAGTCGCTATTTCCATCAAACTTGCTCAATTCGGATATATTTTTTCTTCTCGATTCAAATTCACTGCTAAAATAGTCTCTCAACCTCACTATAGAAATTCTCATTGTTTTAAAAAATAAATCAAATGCAATCTTGATAATTTTCGAGTTTCTTCACATTACTAGGGTTTGAGTGGGAAAAAAAGTTTTCATCGAATTCAGCATCGCGGTTGCATTTTTCTTTTCGGAGCAGGCGAGAGCACCGATCGCAATAAAGCTGGAAATATTGGAAGAGACTTTTATCGATTGTACGAGAAAACTGGAGTCAATTAAACTCGTGGCTGTCATCGCGATAGCGAATAATAAAGGACGATGGGGAAAAAGTTACGGTTCAATATATATATATATATACGAGCAACCACGGTATAATTACAGCCTTTGTTTCCAACAATTTGTATTAAAATAAAAACCAATCTGCATTTGCAAATTGAATGCGCTCTGGTCTCATACCATTTTCCTTTGCTTCGCTTATTTTTGCACTCGCTTCATTCACTCTCTCCCGTAGTAGACAATCATATTTCTGTCTATATGGTGATACTTTTTCATTATTTATTTATATTCATAGTCATTCCGTATTACGGCAGTTGTTGAGCGTCGGGCTTTACCATGAATTTATGAATCTGACTTTATCACATTCTTCATATAACAATACAGAGCAAGTACCGCGCTGCTTTAATTGTATATTTAGTCAAAGCTATTTGATTCGAATTTTTGAAATTTGCAGCACATGTGATCAGAGTATTGCGAATCTCGACGCTCCCTAATCACCAGGGGATGCGCATGATTCGCCGCGATTTTTTATTCGATTGAAAGTATTATTATTATTATTTAGCTATTTTTTTGTAAAAAGCACAAACCTCGTTGATTTCATGAGGTCGGAACATTATATTTTCCTGCAAGGACGGAAATAAGCTCGCCTTCTTTGGCTTTGACAACCGTGATGCCTCCAGGCATCCTCGCATAGACGTTTCGCTCTTTCTCTCGGAGAGCTCGTCCCCAGGCCTCGAGATCCTCATCCGCGTAAAAAAAATCTCTTCGAATTCTTTATTTCCTCACATTTTTTGAAATAATTCTTTTCTTTAGTGTACGCTCGTGACAAACGCCAACATTCCTTTGACGACCTCGACCGAATGCTTGTGTATAGAACACGGAAACTCGGACAAGATTTTTCCGCGTTTTTCGCGACTATGCTCAGTCCACGATTCAACCTATAGATGTTACTTATGTATGAATCAAGGGGGCGAGAAAGTGCTTACCGTTCCGAGAACACACGTGACTGTCGACGATGAGATCCGTCACAGTTTCCTCGCGTTTCCGTGATATGACGTGTCGACCATAAAATATTTATTGGAAAATGCGATAAACGCTGAGTAACCTCTTCGAATAATCCTCTCTACCATTCGTCGAAGGTTAAAAATTCCGTACTCGATTCAATCGAGGTTCAATCATAATTATTGTCAAAATTCACTCAATATGTGTACACGCTTGAAAAATATTACTGAAAGTTAATTTTTTTGTTTCGTGGCGTTTCACATTCTGCCCGAATTCCGTTATGTAGCGATAATTTTCTCATTTTCATTAATCTCTATGATTTTTTGGCCTGCTCGTTGAATTGATCATCGCTGTTGAACTCTTTATTTTATGCATGTTTGGAATGGCATTAGGCGTGTCATCACACGCGATATGTAATGACTGACGATACAGTGTCGTAAACGAGGCTCACGTTTGAAGGATATACGCGTGATACGTGCGATGCAGCGATTCCACGTGTGCCAAGACCCGTGTCCGCCTCTACTCTTAATCAAGATCCGATTCTCCGGTGCCCACGCGCCTGCTATATAATTTCTACGGTGTATACACACGTATACATAATTGCGTGTTAATACATGCTGCATAACTTGATGCTTTCGGTGTAATAACGCGGTATTATCGAAGTAGTCAGGAGTGTACATGCATGGAGTTATGAAAAAAAAAAAAAGAAGGAAATCGTAGAACACAATACAAGGTGTGCATCGAGGCGTTTCAAAAATGGGTTGCGATTCGCACACCGCGTTTGTTCCCGAGAGAAACAAACGTTCTCTCCCTCACATTCCAGCATATATTGAAATACGAAAAGGCAAAGGTACGTTAACTCGCGTGTCGGAATACGAGAATCTGCGAGCATAGCAATAATCCGCGATGAAACTGTGCCCGCACTTTCGCGATCGTTAAATACGTTTGTTTACTCGCGCCTCGCATTCTCACGTTATTTTTCAAGTGATAATGAGGAGAAAAGAGATTCCGCTAAAGCAAGAGATAAATATGGGAAGGGAGCGCGGCGAGAAGGGATAAAAATTGAAAGCAAGTACAAGCCAAAGCCGCGCGCTTCGTGCGCCTTGTTCACGCTTTCCGAAGATCCTCGCAAGCGTAACAGCCGATTCGCGCGCGACTTCTCGTCGCGCGGCAGCTTTTATAATATTCGTTATAACAAATTTACGCGCACTGTGTATAACTTATCGAGGACAGGGCGATTTCACCAACTTGTCGCGCATGAAAGTCTCAGGACATCCTGCCGCTAATAGCAGGCAGCTAGCCCCCTTTGTGCGTCGATTCAATATTTTCTTGTCATTGTCCTTTGCTCACATGATTTTCCGCGAAACTTATTTATATAAGGCACATCGATATTTCGCAATAATATTTGCGCACATATTTCTTTTTGCCGTTATGTTTCCTCCTTTTACTTCGATCATTGGATATTTTTATGTTATTGTGTTCCGTTTTTATAAATTTAAGACATGTGTATAAATATGTACGAACGCTCTCTGCATTGTAGGTGCATCCACGTCGACGTCATCCTGACCTGCCCGAGAAATCCTCATGAAAGACTGGGAACTCAGTACTCAGAATAGCATCGGTATAGTAGACATTTGATTTTTTTTTAGTTTCAAAACGAAAAAGAAACTATAGTTTCGTCACTCTCATATGTAGCCTTCTCTGTATTTACTTCTTTTTTTTCTCTCCTTTCTAAAACGATTCTCTTGCGCCTTTTACTCGCAATTTTCTTCTCAATCGACTGAGTTTCTCATTCTCTTCTCTCTCTCTCTCTCTCTCTCTCTCTCTCTCTCTCTCTCTCATAAGTCACATTTCAAATCTTGTCTGAAACGAGTTGAATCTATCGCAATGCAGATCGAGCAGAAAAATCATTTTGTATTGTCGTCCCTCAGGGTTTAGCATTCGATTTTTTTTCTAATGTATGGGCAATGGGACATTAATACGAATTTCAATTATTCTTATTTCATCTAAATTCATTTTGTTCAATGAAAATTAGACTCTCATTTTCCTTTTCATTTCCGTATATATTGTATTAACGAGAAAAGAGGGAATTACGTTGGTTAAAGGTTTTCTTAGAAATCGAATCGCGCTACGAGGCGGTGGTGGTTTAGGATTAATTGGAACGTATATGCATGCATGGCGTTTACATATAGGTGTTGCGAAGGCAATCTCTATCGACAATGGTGAGTTATTCGGCGTGATTATTAATTCATATTGATAGCAACCGTTTCACAGATCGCACGATTACAAATTATATGAACGAAAATGATGTAAATGACGAAATGGCGTATAGATGCTGATTGCACGGTAAGGAGAAAAAAAAAAGGACGAAAAATAAGTGATGAAAAGAGAAAGAGAGGATCAACGACTGGACGTTAGACCCATTAATTGAGTGAAGAATGGTAATGAGAGGAGCGGGTTTCTCGCGAAGTAATCGACGCGGTAAAGGCAATCTCGATCCGTTATACTTGGATGGTAATATCGCCGCAATCGCGGACATACCAGCTTAATGAGAGCCAAGCAGTCTAATTGAATTGAAATCAGAAGAATGAGGGAAGAAAAGATTTTCACGTCTTTTCGGAAAAATAGAAAAAATAATGGCGGTATTGGGTAAAGAGCTGGGCAAAAAATAAAACGGTAAATCATGAGATGGCATAAAAAACAAATGATTGCATAATGACACGGTTTTATAATAATCACTAATTACGAAAGCCGCGGCTGACTTCTGTTGAATCATCGTGGATCTTTCGAATATCTCGCTCGCAATTGAATAACCGGTCTCTCTCGTTATCTCAGCAGGCAATTATAAATTTGTAATTAGTATGTATACGTATATTGACTAGGACGAAGGAGTGTTGTGTCAAAATCGACCAGTCTCGAAACGCTCCGGTGAGTTTAGCTAGGGCGTTTGACAGAGATGGAGCGAATAAGACACATGCACGTGTGTATATAACGTGCGGGGCAAAGCAGTTTTAAATCCTCAAACGACTTTCCATTTCCCCTGGAATTATAACCGTATCAAATACGACCCACAAAGTGTGCGCGCGCGTTTTCCTGCCGGGTGAACCATGAAACAACGTGGTTTTCATCCGGGTCCGGTAATTAGCGGCTATCAATTATTTCGCCAACACAGAAGCAAATTTTAACAAAAATTTCATTCCCGATAACATATTCATACGCGTATAAACGCGGATTCAAATTTACGAGTGGGACAATAGTTCCGGTCGGTGGTCACGCCAACGACTCCAATAATCTCGATGTTTATTCACCAAACGTACACGTGTATAATGTTCGCATTACGTGCTGTGCATCGGAACGTGTGTGCCCGGTGACTTTGTTAATCGCGGAATTAACGTCCGACCCAACGACGACTATACAAATTTTATATCCGTCTGCATATGCACACACATTAATACATATTTCTCGATGCATTTGTATAAACACTTGCACTCGTATATAAATGCTTTGGATGATTATCGATTTTGACGATTAACGACGTCGCGGGCATTATATTTTTCCTACATCGTAGTTAACACGTCCGACGAAATTGCTACCGATGAGATTACCTTTGCCAATTCACAAGGTTGTTAAATTTAACGATATTCAAACGTCCCTACTGTTGAATTGAAACAACGACCGCTCGATCCAACGACTCTTTTTTTTTTTTTTTCTTTTTCTTACCGAGATTAATTTCAATAAATTCGTATATAAAAATGTTACTCTGTAGAAGTTGTTAAAGTGCAGCAGTAAACGCTCGTGAACAAACTTTGATATACCTTATATAAAGTTATCGTAATTTATTGCTGAATCCTCGGCATATGTAAAGCCCCGTAGTGATCGCATCCTATGCACGCTTTTCCAATTTTTTTTTAGTTTTCTTTTTACCGTAGAGAAAATTTCTTATCGCCTCCACCGGCCGAGGTTTATTGGGCGCAGCCAATATGCGCCGGTTTTTTTTCTGCCTGCTGCGTATTCCAACAATTTGGAGCAAACGACAGGCCGAACTATACATAGCTCGCAATGCTCGTCAAACGAGGATGATAGATAAGTGAGGAGCAAAGTATAACATCGCATAGGATAAAATAACAGAGCAGCATATAGCATGAAACGACGTGTCTGTCTGGTTAGACGGCATCGGTGGAATATGTCGAATGTGACGTAGCAAATGCTTGCGATTCTACAATACTTATGGGGCGTTTCGATCGGATTTTGCCGCATACAGTTTTCAACAATTTCATCGATAGCTCCTTGCCCAATAATTTATCAAATTGGCTGAAATGCGCTTTATTACGTTTGAGCCAAAACATAAGAGAATGTGATCGACGAGCTAAAGAAAAAAAAAGTTCAGCTTCGTATTCGGAAAATAAATTGAGCTCAAATTGTGTTATTTCTTCGAATTTGAGTTCGTCCCATGTTTATAGAACAATTAGTCATTGCCGATGAAGCGTCGGTGGTAGTGAGGGAATAAAGAGGATTGGTACTGCACATGATGCAGTGCAAACGGTCAAGCTATAATAGGTTTGATCAATTTGACTCGGAAAGACTCGAATATTTGTAGAATAATACACAAGAGTCCTACCAGGTCCCTCGTCAATCTCAAGCTCGCGATAATAATTCTAGTCGCCAACTTTTCTTTCCACGAACCGGCGATCGGTGTCGGTAAGCCGTGTCGCATATATATGTATATAATCTTAGACGTTATTTTATCCTCAAGTATAATGTATGGAATATATATGGATAGGTACAGCGTAGAGTACAAACGGTGCTGAATCGTGGCAGCACCGCGGTCGCATGCGACTAATAATAATTTATTTGCAATTCCTGGAGTTCTCGAGACGAGAGGTTGGAAGGGAGAAGGAGAGAGAGAGAGCGAGAGGGGGGGGGGGAAGAGACAACGAGAAAACGAGACTCGGTGGACGCAGAGATCTGTTATACAGAGAGGAGCTGAGAGAGCGTTATAACCATTGAGAAAAAGAGAGGGATCGAGTGCAACGTGCACGAGAGTGCGGTTCCCCCGTGTCGCAATGTCCCTTAACGGCCCCGCGGGCGCGCGCGACGGCTGCTGGAGAACCGGTCGACCTCGATATCCGGCGACCACCTCGATATATGTATCTCTCGACTTTTCTTCTTTTCCTTCTTACCCTTTCCTTGCCTTCTATTCCATGTGTTTTTCAATACTCGCGGTTGCATTCGAAACAAAAATTTGAAAAATACTCACGCTCTTTCTCATGCTCTAACCAAATCGTGGAATCACCGCATTCGAGGTGAATGACTTGTTGCATTGTTTTTCGGTGATATTTCCCCTCAAATCAGCAAATAATTTACATGCAACGTCGTTTCACTTCCTCAATAATATTATGAGGTTTTTCTCATCTTCGTTAACATGTTTCAGACTTCCGATCGGTACATCGATCTGCAATTATTTTCCCATTGACCAGCGCAGGCTCTTCATCGCCGATATTGCCCGCGGATGCTTTTTTCCTTCATATTCGTTTCACCTACATTCGATCGAATGTACGATCGTTTATCGATCATATCCCTCGTGATTCCGTACATCGTTTTCATCGACGGAAAGTCTCAGAAAGAGAGAGAGAGAGAGAGAGGAGATCGATGTACCGCCGCATACGCTACACACTCTCCGCAGACAGTTTCATAATCAGTGTTGTAAACACGAGAGAAAAAGATAAAAAGATAGAAAGAAAATATATGGCACCACACTGGAACGACGTATATGCTTACCCTGCGAATTGATGCAATCGCATGAGCGTCGATTTGCGCTGATTATGTACATTCATATCATACATTTTTCATGACGTATCGGATGAAACGACTTCAATCAATCTCAAAAATGCTTCGTTTCCAATGAAAATTCTTCGGAATAGCATGCGTTCGGGATCAAATGAGCACGAACTGGATTCACGAATTTATGTTTTCGTACTCGAAGCCTTACACGATCCGGGTCGACGCAAACTATAAAGCTCCAATTTGATAAACAATAAAAAATGAAACGAATTTTAAATAATGTACAAATTTACTTTATCGTCTTAGGAGCACACAGATATTTATTCCGAGAACATGACATTTTTTATATCTTTATAATGACAAACTAGAATGACATACTGCTCGAACAATATAAAATCTTTCCATACATGGATATTATAGGCAATGCATATCCTTCCACCGCTAGACAAAGCGATTCTCCCCCCCCCCCCCCTCCTCTCTATCTCACGCTCTTTCGCTCTTTCTTTCATGGCCGTCTATCACGAACGTGCTGGCAAACGACGCGAAAACAGCGTTTACCGCGACGCCCGACACACCGTAACATAACTTATCCTCGAACCCACCCCTCGTCAACGCTCGCTTACCAAACTAAGCCAAAAGCCCGTGATACACGTTCGCAAAGACACATACTCACACAGAAAGCTATGGCTTCTGTTGCAGGGATAGCATTGTGCCGAAGCTTGGCAAACCACCGCCCTGCCGTTTCTATTCCACCTCGCGCTTTCCCTTCCCTTTGCATGGAAGCCACCAACGCTCGTGGCACCCGCTCGAAATTGGGAGAGAATAGGTGGCTAAAGTGGCGGAACAAGCGCTCCCGGGGCCCTCTCTGCATTATCCCTCCCTCAACTCTCTTTTACAAGCTACAAACAATGTTGAAGCTTCGTACGTATATATATATTCAATCTCTCGTACCTTGATGTAATATATATATGAATTTTGAGCTTCCATTGTGTCCATCAGTTACCTTGACCCTATACAATTATTTCAAACTTTTATCCCTTTCTATCATCTCGTTCTGAGCTTTAGCCACTAAAATGCTTTTACCAGATATGGATCATGATTTCCATGTCTCTGCCGTCGTCATACTCGATTGGCCACGGTCGTTTATACATTTTTTTCTCCCTCTAATGGTTCGTTTCCTTTGTTTAATAGCTTCGGCATAAGATTTTGTACGCCGAGGAAATATCTACGAGTGTTTGCATAATCTTCACGTCGTGGTGGCAATTATTCGTCAGTCAAGAATAACAATATTATTCATAAGAATCATACCTCGCATATAAGCCGAAGCGTTAAATCCCAGAATTTGCTTCGTAACTTGCGTGGTAAATGCCTCCGGGGTATAATAGTAATTGATAAATTCGTTGCGTCAATCTTGTTGGTAAGGAAAAAAAAACATTGCGAATGGGGTCTCGAGAAGTGACGGTGTATAGAGGAGCAGAAAAAAAGCGAACAAATTATAAATAGGAGAAAGAGATAGACTCGCAGCCAAGAGAAAAGAAGCGAGAAGTGTGCGACAGGGATGACTGCCTGGTGACTCGCCACGTGACATCCCCTCCATTTATCTCTCTCCCCTTTTCTCCCTTCAGTGTATCAACACTCGTGCATCTCACGCACACGCTACAATAATCCCCGCTAATGAAAATCATGATCCTCCTCTCGGCATCCTTCTCTCCCTTCGATGTTTCGTGCCCAAGAGGCCGTAAATTCACTGCGGATTCGTCATCGTCTCATTGAACACGAATCGTTTGAATGGAGCATCAACGCCAGACCGACCGTTTCCAACCAAAGCTCGTATGTCTGTCGATGTACAATATACAAATACACTACGAACCCATATGCCAACCCTGAGGGTGCTCGATATAACAGTTGAAAACCGAAAAAGATATAGAGAGCGATAGATAGAACTGAAAATGGGAGTTGAAAAAAAAAAAAAAACAAAAACACATATTCATCTGCCTGGGGTCACACACCGCTGCGAATTTGTTTGTTGTGTCGAATCACTCGTTGAATAAAGTGGCTCCACTGCTATCGCAATATATGTCTCTGCATAGTCATCTCTTTTTCGATTGATCGTTAAGTTATTTATTCGTTAAGTTTTTACTTTTTCAATTCCTAATAATCGTTCAGCTAGAAAACAGATGTTTTTGCGGACTCGCGAATTTCGGAAGGAACTGACTGCGCTTGTTTGTTTCCATGAATTTAATTCTTGAATGGTCCCAGCTCACGTTTTAACCAACTTCCTTTTCGAATGCAACTTTACTCGATACGATCGGTATACGAGATTAGTAGAGAACAGAAACTTTCGGGGACGTTTCTCATAATGTGGTCATATGTTCGATAATAACACAGAAAGAAAATTCGTTCAAAAGCCTTTCCAGGTTTATATGCGAGCGCGTTAGACATTCGCGTATTCAACGAGCAGAGGAGCATTCGGTGCTAGCTCCCGGCTCCCTTGCCTCTAACTAATCCACATTTGTTCTCCGTGTGTAAACGTGCGTGACTCTCAATCCTCTTGAAACGCTTACGCTAAGCTCAACATTTATTCTAAAGTCATGTAGAAGAAAATAGTGCGCATAATCGTGATGTGATATGTGAATTTAATCAAAGCACCGACGAAGCAATAGCAATCCAGAAACGATAACCTTTCGCAATGATCGCGATTAGGGTAGTTGAAAAAAATCGTCCACAACGAACGATCTCAATGTGACTCGTGCACCAACTGTTCTCAGAGGTAAAACGGCGAAGATAAAAACGTACCGGAAGCGATCGAGTGCATTCCTGTAGTAAATTTCTTTCACTCAACAAAATAAATCGCGCGTGGTTGTTTTGTTTTGCGTCGCACAATCGTTCTGGTGCAGTGTAAGCTGCGAGAGTTTTTAACGTTCCATATTTGATGGCCCGGCTGGAATGGAGTTGAGGCGAAGTGTATAGTGCGGTGCGTTTAGTGGTCCTCTTCGACATTCGGTACTTTGGCTTACATTAACATCATTCGAGCTGGGACTTCCGGTACATGGAGAAAAGCATATTCGCTATAGACAGCGGATAATAATACGAGAGTAGAAGCGAGGAGAAGCTTCTGGAGCTGGCTATGTAAACTGTAAACTCCATGTCGAGGGGGAGAGAGAAAGGGAGAGTTAGATTCGAGCTCTGGCGGTTGCAACGACCGGGCTAACTCCTCGTCGTCTGGCCGGGCAAGGGGCTTGTGGTCATATAGAAGGGTGCATAGTAGATCATACGTCGACTCTCTCGCCCTCTCTCTTTCCCCCTCCCTCCCGCTCTCTCTCTCTCTCTCTCTCACTCCGCCTCTTTCTTTCCCACCTGCGAACGTCGTGTCGGGATGGCGATATAATGCATGATACGCTATCTTCAACTCTCTCGGTCTCCCGCTCGTTCCATTTCTCTGTTTGGACGACGTAGGCGCGTGAGTTCCTCTCCGGGTATCTGCATAATCGTACGTAAATTGCAGGAGACATCACGGAGTAATATATTGCAAACGCCCAAACTATACAACACGCGTCCGTTCATATGGAGGGACCGCGATGCGTATGCATGCACCTTGGTGGAATATACAATATTATATATTTATATCTATAGAATACGAGCGATACCAGGCTCGCAACGACAACTGTAACGATCCTCTCTCCGTTCCGTGTACCACATTGAGCGTAGACGCGTATGTATGACTAGACACACTCGCGCGCATAAATGTTTCGACGAGAAACGAAACTAGCTGTTGGTTAATTCAGTTCGCTCCGGATACACGGAAGATCGGGCTGAGAGAACACGGACATGTAAATATGTGCATGCATGCGACACGCGGTACTAATTCGGACCGCCGGGCACATTCGAATCATATTTGGTCTGTTTTTACATTCCTCGATCTATATTAATCCCCGTAGTTGTAATATTTTGGAGGAAAATTTGTCAACGAGTGATTTCCATATTATTTTTGACATTGAATATCTATCAAGGTTGTGACTCAATCATCCCTTTAGGGACTCAATTAACTTGGATAACCGATAGCTCGAAAATTTCTCACTATCTCTGTCGTTCTTGCATTCTACGAAAGATTATTAATTGAGTTATCGGGTGAATTGAATAATGAATCAATGAATGAGCGAAAATTTGACGTACATAAATATCCTGCCCACCGTGAACATATGCGAATAAAAACAGTCGAGGGTATCCTGTAGCGTAATCGATACCCGAGAGTCGGGTATATGTGTCCGAACCGGGAACTGAGATTTTTCTTTTTCTTTTTTCTTTTTTTTTTGATTGCGTGTCGCCGTTCACGTGGATGCAAGTATCGGATGTAGTAAAGTGAAAACCGCGCGTGTCTCGTGAAACGCGTACTATAGTATTACGCTTACTGTCTGCTGTATTATTTTCACCCACATATGACAGCTTTTCGGTGCAATATTTCTCTACAAATCTTCGTTAAAAACACTATTTCCTCGCATTGTTTTCGTTCGGCATAAATCTTTTCCTACGCGGTCCTTATTTTGTTATACAAAGTAATTATAGGAAGAATTACGAACATGATTTATACGCAAAAAGAACGATGTCCGGTTAGCGCACCGATAAGTTTTCGAAACAAGTTGCATCCGTTGGGCGCCTTCGTCTCGCTCAATGTCAATGGCCCTTAGCTTGCGACCAATTTCCTGCTCAAGGCAGCATAAGCCTGTATGGCATTTGAGACGTTTGTATCGCGGGGGGTTCATTCGAGCGAGGGTAGAATATCGAAACTGCGTGGTGGGATGCATCGTCAGTGTTTCGCGGAGATGTTTCATACGCTCTCTCCAAGTCGGTTTCTCAAGACAGCGGTGGCACGGTGCAGATTAGAGAATGAGAGGATAACCATGACAATTGCGATTGGCTCAGATATGTACAGCCAACTAGCGTCTCGAATATGTCGCGAGTTTTGGAGGAAACGGTCGGGAGATCCAATAATTCCTGAGCGTGGACGTTGGGGCTTTTGGTATTCGGCAGCTCGCGATCCCATAACCGATATTCGCGTCGGGCTACCAGCAGCCGTATTCGTTCTATGTCGTACAAATTTCTCTCATGTACTATGTCTATTAAGCTACTACGTCTACAGAGACAATGAGGTGACGTAATAGAGCTTGTCAACCATCGTCGCGCACAGTTTTGGCATATTTCTCATCGTCGTCGTTGTTTCGTAGCGAAACAACGCGATAGGAGGAGATGCGACACGATCTCGCGATACACATTGCGGTCAATCCGATCCTCCCAATATTATTTCGAATGCCCTGGCCAGAAAATTGGCCAATTCACAACCTTCAAAAAGTTCAATCGTTTCGGTACTCCAACCTCGAGTATTCGCGATCATTCGACGGCGGGCACAGCCAAAAGTTTCTACGTGCAAGAATGTATTAGAGTGATGCTGAATAAACTCGACGGATCGATCTTGTTAGAGACGACGAGATAATGGGAAACGAGTCAGCGAGAAAGCGATGCGTCGATCTGTGGGGTTATTCGATCCATATTCACACTCGCAATTCCCTCGTGGCGATCATTCGCTCCGCTTCTTCTGCGTTAAAAAAGGAACAACTTCACTCGTTCCATCTCTCGCTTTCTTCCGCTTCTCGATCTCTTAGACTTCTAGCAAAAGCGAAATGAGACAAGTAAAATTTGTTGGTCGGTTTCGCACGCCGATACGACACACTCAGCGTGATAAATCATCCACAGGCAACACGAGCTAACGTCTCACTCTGACTCTCAGTTTTCTCATTCGCGACAGCCTTTCTAAGCTGCAAAGGAACGACAAAAATAATTGAAAGAAAAAAATAATCATTCAATAGGGATATACGTTACGGTTCTATTAACCGCAACAATTAACCACAATTTCGTCATTCATTATGCAAGTAATCGTTCTCTGGTATCACACAATCTGCCAAACATCGATTGCGCTGCACAGATTGCAATAAACCGAAAGAGATTCAATTGCAAGCATTACCTTAATATAAAATTTATGAATAATTACCATAATGAATTCCCCGTGTTGTATAAACTCGAATTGAAAATCAACAGTTTTCATTCTATTTCCTGTGAACAACGAGCGCCTCCGAAGAGACTCGGCGATATTTTATTTTTATTTTTTGCGTTTAACGTACAACTCGTTTACGATTCTGATAAATCTCTTCATAATTGGCGCGTTTGAAAATGTTGGCTAAGCATTTTCAAAGGTTAATCACTCGTTAACGTCCTAAATCATAGACAGGTATATAGTTTACGTATATATAGATGTGTAATTTAATAGACGGAGGTATGTAATCCACTGCGGGTGAAATAGCAGGAAGCGCGGCGAGAACGTGGAAAATACGAGCGAGTAGCGATAACCGTACTCGCGAAGCAACAAAACGCACGGCTGTATCGCATGTTGGTTGTTCGGTGCTTCAATTCGGTCAGGATAGAGAAGGGTAAAGACAACGAAGGCTCGCGAACACGGTGATATCCAGAGAGAGAAATGTTCGTTTACCAACTGGTTAGTAACAATACGAGTCTACCCCATGTACCCATACCCGTGTACATACATTCACATATGTGTGCTTTATATATTTGTAGAGTGTAAGTTAAACGAAAGGTCTCAAAGCCCATTA
This sequence comes from Campopleginae sp. 14b, assembly GCA_030522525.1. NCBI lineage: Eukaryota > Metazoa > Arthropoda > Insecta > Hymenoptera > Ichneumonidae > Campopleginae sp. 14b. The sequence goes on from JAPYYS010000160.1 coordinate 79,856, forward strand.
GTTTGCGCATTAAATTGTACGGGCTAAGCCCTTACCTAACGAAGTTTTAACAATCAATATAGGCATAAGACACTACTGTTGTTATAGTTCGTAACTGGTGAGAGTATACGCGTTGCCCATTAATTCGAGCGTGTCGCATTGATCTATCATTGTCCGCGAGGCTCTCGCTATCGTGGTAGTGCGCTGCCTTATAAACGCATTCACATCATCCGATTCATAATAGAGATTGCAAACCGGGAACACCACTGGCTACCGTCGCACGCATGCCTCTCTCTCTCTCTCTCTCTCTCTCTCTCTCTCTCTCTCTCTCTCTTTCTCTCTCTTAGCACCCCATTCGCGTCCGGCTATACAAAAGATATACATATGATTACGTGTGTGTACGTACATTAACATTGTATACGCAATGATACGGACACAAGACTCACCGCACACGCTTCACCAATGTATTTACCTGAACCATTCACAATTATAACTTGAGTTTTAACTATGAACGGCATTAACGCGTCGTCGCGTTGGATGAGGAACGCTTAATGAGATACAAAACATTAGTTCTCACTGCTGAAGCGTTTGATTGAGTTGGAACTTCAATGATTTATTACTGATCGATTGATTCTTCTGGGAAGAATTTAATCGAGAGCTCTTACTTCTTGTTATAACGGGAAATAGTATAATCTTTCGCTTCCATGATGTTTAGTTCGGTCAAGAGTTTCCTCCAACTACTTAGAGCTGCTGAATTATATTCGTGGAAAACAATTTCAGACTGAGAGAGAAATACGCGCGGAGGTTGCCAGTCTCGTAGTACATGCCTCACAATCCCTGCTTCTTCTTTACTCCTCCGCAACATGCTTTTCAGCACGATAAACTACAGCACGGAGATTTCGATACTTTGCGATATTGCATTATATATATATTGAGTCGAGCCTGACAACACGGAATGACTATTATGCTGTGGGGTCTTCGAAGAATCAACGTGCTCGTCGTTGCTAATGCACTTATCTCCGTCAGTCTCCCATGTGCAGCATGGAACGAAAGCTTTGCGCGGCTTTGCTTTTTAACGCACCGGATATTCTGCATTAAGAGGCGAATTAGCAACATTTCATTTAGATACAAAAGCCCTGAATGATTGCTCAGTCATTCGTCATTTGAATTTTTCACTCCATCTCGAAAGAGAATGCGAACGAGTTTTTCTAAATGGACAATTTGCGAGTCTGTATTTTGGAGAACTTACGATTCTTACACTTTCCTATTCGTTTCTTTCTTTTTCCCGTTTGCTGCCAAGTCGGTCCACGTAACTTTGCCAAACGGTTCTTATTAATCCGCTCATTAAGACCGTCCCAAGAGTTGCTTGCCAACATAATTTGTTGAATCTCTCGCCTCCGATGCCTTCTATATCCTCCTTTTTCTTACTTTCTACTTTTTCGTGTCCTCTTCCTTCTCCTCTCTCTCTCTCTCTCTCTCTCTCTCTCTCTCTCTCTCTCTCTCTCTCTCTCTCTCACTCAACCGAAGGGTGTTGCAGAGTCAGCACGAAAGAGTCTCGCGTGCGAAGATGCTGCGAGGTTCCTCTATACGGCGTACACGCGTTTGCCTCTGAGCCATTATCAGCCGTTCTTCTAGGATCATACGTAGTATGCGAGCGCGAGAGAACCGAGTTAAGCCATACTTTCTCTCTGTATCAACCGTACTCGGTACAGACTTTTCCCGTATCTCACCGTCTTCCATCAACATAACGACAATAATCTATTCATATTCGTTTTAACTACGATCTATATTATTCTTCTTAATATCACATATGCGTTACAATAGCGAGGGCGATATCAAAAGATCTGCGAGTACGATTTACATTCCTGTTAGCGTCGCGAGTCCAAATGAATACATTGTCATACATTCACGAAACTTTTTTTCACCTCGATTACAAAGCGAAATGATTTATTCAACTTGATTCTGATTAATGAATTTGCTCCGATACAAATACACATTTTTCGTGTAATTGTCATTGTGTTGAGCTGTGGGGTTTCGCTGGTATGAAAAATGTATCATACGAGTTTGTCGAGTTTGGAATGTGTCGAAAAGCCTACGCGCGTTCAAACTTTGGCCACTCGTTACTCGTTTTGTTATATCATCGTGTTGGCAACAGTGACACAAATATATCTTCAAGGCGCTTGTTTTTCTCTGTGCGTGTGCGTATAGTCCTGTGGTCCATTGTCTTCGCCCGAGAAACTCTCTGGTCCTGCGCTCTTCGCCCGCCCTCTTTCTTTCTGCGGCCCGCATCGTTGTGCAATCATGCCGGGAGAATCATGAATAATGAAAGAATTAAAAAAGTTGAACGAACGAAAAAACAAAGAAAAAAAACAAAAACATCATACATGCAGATACAAGATGAAAGCGTGGTCAACATATTTATTCATTATCCACATTCAATTGTTTATCGAGCATCGTTTTCAGGTGCTATCCCAGAAAGAATACACAGCTCGGATTTTATTGAGAAAAGAATTAATATAACCGATGGCTCTGCTCAATTTCTTTTTCATATTATGCGTCTGTTGCTTTTACTCGTTCAACTTTTCATGTTATCGCCTAATGAGCGTAGTCGGGATAATTGCCTTTCTTATAAAATTGACCATGTACAGACCACGTCACATCGGAGTCGCAATTTTCCTCGTGGTTATATTTCTCAAAGATATATATAAAAGCCTCGCGAATCTTATAGAGATACAGAATTCATGGTCCGGGCGTTTGTACACGTGCGAGAACCGCTGGAGAGGAAGACAATGAGAAAAGAGAAAGGGAGGACAGGGAAGAAAAGGGTAAAGTTCGTGTGTGAAAAGGAAGAAGGGACTCGTAGGTGGATCGGCAGACCGAACGTTTGCCCGTTTCGTTGATATTGGTTGAGCTTGTAGCCAGTGTATAGATGCAGTAAGGGCGTGTGTGTTTTGTGAGACGAGAGTGCGAGTGAAGCTCGGATGACAGTACAAAGGAATCGTGAAGAGGCGTGGGCATTACACTTTTTCGCTCCTTCTATTTTTTCCCTCTTTCTCTTTGCCTTTCATTCTTCTTTCAAGTTGCAACACACACGTCGAACAAAAACCTGTGATACTTGAAAAAAACAAAACTATATGGAATAATATACGAAGAGGATTTTCATGACGAGCGCGAGCTCCTCGCAATCGGTGACTAACTATTTATCAGTCTATCCATGTAGTTTAACATTTTTTGTCATCTCTTCGAAAACGCGGATTATTACAGATTTCGGAGTGACGAGTGTCACGCATTTTCCGCCTAAATTACCTTTCTCGCAATTATATATCGCGCACAAAAATCTTCGTAAATTTGTTGACATTAAAATTTCGTTTCTCCGCCAGTTCGATGATGAAATATAGAGGAAATTGGAATGAGAGGATTTACTTGCAAGCGCATGTAGTCATTTCTCTTGCTAATCAGTAATTCTTATAGACGTGGCTGGACTTGCCTTGAATTAACGATCGTACACGTAGCAAAAAGATAAAATATGTATCTCTAAGAATGTACGAAAGTATTTCAGGGTTCTTCGAGAATGACGGTAGGAAATAAATAAGGGGGGGGGGGGGATCATGAAACGATTTAATTAAGTGTACCAGGATGTGGTGCATGGACAGCGGTTGAAGGAGAAAGACAGCGAGAAAAGCAGGGCGAGGGGGGGAGAGAAAGAGAGAGAGAGAGAGAGAGAGAGAGAGAGAGAGAGAGAGGGCGAGAGCTGCATCGGCAATCGAGAAATATCTCAATGGCATCACACTAGCTCGCTGCTGGCCTGGACGTCTATTATAGGTGTTCTGATACAACTGTAATATAGAGTGAGGTATATTTACCGTGCGATATGTACATCTATGTATTCGTAATAGCAGAAGAGTACTTCGCACCATCTACTGTTCCACTCGGATCGATTAAATCACGTCGATCTCATTACATCGAGGATGTATTTATCACTATCCCTTCTCTCTACAGGATCGTTCATGAAGACTCGGATACACGGTGTACAAGTACGTTTATCTTGGTGTATAGGCACGTCGGTACTGAATGACCGGTAGAATCTATTTCTGACAAGACGGCGCGTCGAGTTCCGGTCGTTCTGTCTCCTGCTGCCTCCGCGAGCTTTTGTAACCGTCTCAATAAATGATGCGATCCTCACTGCGTGATCGCACTTGGTAATCGACGAATTGTTGCCGTGAAATTCCATTTTAACAAATTCGCATCAATAATACATTTTTATAAATATCGTACGAATTTATTTCTGACGCTTCGCAATTAGTCACGAAGTCGGCTAAACATTCAAGCATTTGTTTGGGTATATAACCTCATGTTTCTTTTTCAATCTCGTTTATAAATGGTCGTACAACGGGTTCTTCGGAGTTTTCAAGAACTCAAGGCATTGCATATAAACGTAAACGCCTGCTGGTGCTCAAGATACTTGCCAGACCCAAGCTCTCGGATAACTTTGAATTTCGTCCAGTAGTTGGTGAATCTCTCTATGTCCCGAGCGAGAAATTGAGAAGATCGAAAATTCGCTTCGTCGCTGACTCTCCCATCCTCGCACTTTGGCCCCCTCGAGCATTCGTAAACTTCGTATGACTGTTACTACTGTGATCCTGCGACTACTGTTGCTATACCACCATTACGTTTTTGCTGCTACATCTTTGACGGACTCATTCCCCCATCCAGCTTTCATTGACACACACACGTATCCATTTTATATTGCCCGAATATTCAGGCTGCTATTCCACCAGAGGAAAAAGATTTAATTTCGAGACAAAAAGTTTGACTCCATTTTTCAATGAGATTTTATCTCTACGAGTCTCCGCGGCTGGAAGGTAATCATCGAGCCCAAAAAAACGTACCACCCACAATGTCGGAACGACGAAAGACAATTTACATACATGTACTCATGAAAAATTTCCTGAAAGAATAAACCAATCATAATTTTCCAGTTTCCGTAGCGTTATCATAACGAAAAGTATATGGACACACCCACACACACACACACACACACACTTAGGACTGTGGGAAACTTTGGTAGCAGAATACTTGGTTCACCTTCCAAATCTCTAGTTTCTCCAAGGCTCTCGACGTTAATCCACTTTGCCGCAGGAAGACTATGCGAGAACTCGGAGAAGCTCTCGCCAACTCGCGAACGATCGGTATATGTGTCGCTGGGCTAAGCCCTGAACGAGATTTTAATCGAAATTTAATCCTCCAACTTCTCTGTATATGTATATACATGGATACACTCACACTACGTGCCAATTGAATGGAGATTCGGTAAAGATTTCCTAACTAATAGCGTCACAATGCGATAACGAAAACATACAACAGCAGTTCGCGATACAATGACATTTGTTGATCCAACTAAATTTCGAAGAATGCAGAAAGATGTTCGTAAGACATTTGGATATGAGAAGTTAGAGGGCAAGAGTAGCGATTAACTGTTTCGAAGTTTCATTCATCTCTAGAATTCAATGAATCAGCGCGGGCAGTGAAAGAAGAAAAAAAATTAAAGTGAAAAGAACTGCGCCGGCAGTGGTCCGCTTGGAATCGTTGAACGATCATCGAGTGCTTTCCTCGGGCAATATGAACACGGGATATTGTGCCAAGCGTTATAAGAGAGACAGAGAGAAAATGAAAACAAAAAAGATAAAGCCGTATGTATAACCGCGTGAAAGGAAGAGAGACTGTTACGGCGAGGTAAAGAAAGACAGAGAGGAAGATTAAAGTCGGGGAAGGGAAACGGGAGATCCAAGAAACACCCGTTAGCGCACATCCGAGGCCCCACAGGAGTGTCCAGTAGAGGCTCGATCTTTGAGGTCTGGCTTCTTGATCTCCGCGCCCGGCTCAACCGCGAACGAGTCGGATGAGTCTCGTCCGTGCAGAGTCCAGCAGAGAGAGCTCAAGAGAAACGGAGGAGGGGTAAAAGAGGGAGGTTTCCGAGTGACGGTGCAGGGGGAGAGCACGGAGGCAGGAGAGAGGCCTCGTTGTCAGTCTGAGTAACTGGCAACGTTGCGTCGTGAGGCCCTTTACCTGAAACCAGCTCTTGGAATCGACAGCAGCAGAGCAGCCACACGCTATAAAGACCAAGAGAGCATCGCTTACCCGAGAGACTCTCCCCCTGCTTCTTAGTCTTACGCACACCTCGAGGCTCTCCCGCTTTGTATATCTGTGTCTTTTATTCTCCTCCTTTTTTATCTCTTTCTGTCTTTCTCATGACCACCGATGTTTCTGCTTGGAAAAGGCACACGTGCATGCGTCTGCCTTCGGACTTGCATTCTCGGTGTATAAAGGGCTCGGAAGGAAGGCTACATGCACAGACTGCCGATGAGTCGCTTTGCAACAAATAAACAAAAAAAACAACAACAACACAACACTCTTCGGAAGTCCCCAGGGTGTGCCGTAGGGATTCATAACCTCAAGGAGTCGCCCCGGACCGTGGTAACAGATCGCGCAGGAAATTTATTCATTCATTATGCAATATAAATGGAAAAGTATGTTTTCCGTATTGCGGGAACGGTCAGTCATTGCCTGCAATATTTGGTTCCCCACCATTATTGCATTATGCCAGAGACATTGAGTGTGCTGCTTTGATGCAGGTGTGAGGCATTTCATAAGAAAACATTCGAAAACGCTGACCATGTTTCACTGGTGCATCGAATTTCCAGTCTTTAAACTGTACATTATGCCGTAGCAAACAAAACGAAGACAAAGAAACCAAAAAATTGTTCTTTTTCAAGACGTTTTTTCGATCGACAAGTGGAAAAATTATATAAAACTTGTTTCCACACAAAGACCGTTTTGACGTCCTTTTTCTTGAACAAAAAACACCGTCGTCGAGCTGCTGCCTCAGTCGTCAATGCTCGGGGATGTGGAAAAAAAAAATGGATACGTTCGTAGTCAATTTTCTGAAAATACACTTGGGATATTCGGATCAATCAGAAATATTCAGGATTGCAAAATAAAACTTGGCGTGATGTTGCCTCATATACGCACAGGCATTTGGGCGTCTTGAGGTTTTTTGTCGTTTCGCTCGATGGTTCTCAGTGACGCTCAACTGGTTTTTTACTCGTCGTTTGAACTCTGATTTCCGGTCCTTCTCCTGAATCAATTTCCCACCGTCGATAACATAATTCATAAAAAATTAATTGTACCGAGTTTTCGTAAACTCAAGTTTGCATTCGTGGTGTCCCGGTATACGCTGGGCGGGGGCACGATGCCACGCGCGCAGAGGAAGAAGTGCGTGTACGTTTAGCGTTGGTTTACATGCTTCAGATTAATTAGCGAAAGGGAACTTCCTCGGTTACTGGGTTATGCAAACCCGCGGAGTCATATGTATATGGTTATATAAATTCTTGGCTCCAACGAGTCGGTGCTGCAGTTCTAGATGCACCTGTGCTGTGTGCAAGTCGAGCACACTCGAATCCGTAATACTGACCTAAGTATACACGTATGGAACGAATATAAAGCTACTGAACTGGTGCTTGGAGAAGATGGCCGGGCTTTCTTGATTCGACGTGGCCAGGAACGAGTTCTCGTTTGCTGCACCTTATACATGGCTTTTCGCACGTGTTCCTCGTTATTCGTCATACGGTTTTTCACATAATGTTCTATACACACAATCGAATAGTGCACACGAATCGGTACAACTTGCGAACATACTTTCCATTCCATCAAGGAATTATACGATCGAAAAGAAATGAATGAATGTCCGGCTTGCTCAATTGACAATCAATTGAGCAAAAGGGCCAAATTCCAAACGCGGTTTGTACTTGTCATCGTTTCATTACGTTTTTCTAAACTCTTCACTCGTCGCAACGACCGAGTCTGCGAATATGGGCGCGGAGACGATCACGTTTAAATTTGAGCAAGCAGTTTCATTTTTGAGTGTCGCTCCAACCTTCGGCACTCCATTGGTTAGTCATTGGGATTAAGTTGCTTAAATATATCGAATGGACGAGTACGAGAGATGAACGAACGATGAGCTTCGCGGTTTCGTGTTTCCTCTTATCATTGTTGCAACTCTTGGCCGCGAAGCCTATGAGCCCTTTCCACGAAGAAGATCTTGAGACGAGGCAGACTTTTGGCCCCAATTATTACGCAGAGAAAGCTACGGGTCAAGACTTTGGGGGGCGCATCGTAACTCGTCGCGAAAAAGGGTTGTGTTGGGTTTCGTTTGAACTTCGTCTCAGAGCTACAGGGAAATCTAACGAATCGCTACAGCGATTTTACCGGAAAAATCTCGTTTTTTTCTTAATTTCTCGTGGTGTGCTGCTAACTTTTATCTCTCTGTAGATTTGAGATTTCGTAATGCCGACGAAATTTTGTTTCTTGGATGTATTCTAATCACTCTTCCTCTCGTGGCTGCTTCTTCTCTGCTCTGTCTTCCGGTTCCATCGCCTCATCTCCTCTCGCGACCTCTTCAGCTTACGCTTTTACTCATTTCCTTTGTACACTCTGGTTGCTTCGTTCCCTTTATCCCACCACACACTCGCGCCTCTTTCGCTACCTTTGCTTTTTTTCATTTTTCTCTCGCAGTTTTACTCGGCCTCTCTGCCTGCCCCTATATTTTCCTTGCATCCTCGCTCCTTCCTCCTTTTTCACGCCTCTGTGCAGCATCTCTCTCGGGAGCAATGTGCATCGCAGTAGTGGAGGGATTAAGTTCCGGTCGATTTTATTTTTCGCCCGGACGAGTGCGTCGACCTCTCCTGAAAATCTAATTTCACGTCTCGACCTCTCGCTCCTTCTCTATCTTTCACTTGGGGCCAGCAGCACACCCAGACGCGTACTTTCGTGTGCTCTATTTTTCCTTTCCTCCTCGTTCTCGCTCTGCCTATCCGAGCAGTGTCTAAAAATCTTCTATGCTCAGCGGCCTTGCAAGCGATATGGCGACCGTAACGAACAAGGATCACGATTTGGGCCCTCTTTCGCGCAGTGCAAGCACAATCGATAAATATCGCACGCATGGCAATGTGCAAATCAAAACGCTGTACGGCCACGGCAGACGCTAATGGTCGTCGGAAAAACATGTTCCGATTCGATGGCAGAGCTTATGCAAAGGGAAAAATTGAAAAAAAGATAAAAATTGAACAGTTTGGATGTTTGGAAACGAATGCCCAAGAAAAATCGACATCAATCTCATCATAGAGAAGAGTGAAGAAATTCGCAACATCAGGAAACGAATATTAGTCCGAGATCCCACGTCAGAGGAGCACGTGCTGTGGATTCTTAGTTTTCCACCCTGCTTCCTATTTTCCTACATAGTTAATTGGTGCTCGTGCTGGCATCATCATGAATGTTAGAAAGGAGCGAAGGAAATTAGCAAAGAAGGACGTAAGAGTAATTGATCTCGTTTTTTTTTTCATCCCTCGCGTCGATATATATCTCCATGCAGTCGAATAGATGTGTGCCGATGGAAACGGAGGAAAACGGCAAGAAAACAAAGAGAAATGGCGTAGAGTAGGAGAACGCGAGAGACTCGGATCGGCAGAAACGGTCGAGTGTCGAGATGCGCTATTTATATTCGAAAGTCTGCGGACGTTCAACCCGTCGGCATCTCCCTGCCGGTGCTGCCTTAGTCTCTTCCTTTTATTCTTTTTATTCAATTTTACCTCCATTCTTGCCATCCTTTTCGCACCGTCTTTCTTACTTCTTCGTCTGTACATGAATATTCGCACATACACACGGCCACGCACACTTACACATTTATATAGATATTGTAGTACGTTTTATCCGTCCCGTACCATTCGTTCATTTTCACTCTGGATCCGACGTGATAACACACAAATAAATCTCTCAGTCGAGCTGTGTGTGTCTCTAGGTCTGCTCCATATTCCATTCGCGGGCGCGTATATACAGCCACGCGAGAGATCGCGCCGGCCGGTTCCTCGAGCCGCTACGAGCACTCGTGTTAGTCATACAAGCGCCAGTTGTCTTGCCGGCAATCTCCACCCAGACTCGATACGCGCGCCAAATGTATCTCAAGATTCAATCCTATTTCTTTGGAATATTTCATCATTTTTTATGATTATTCGGACTTGGGAGTAGATAAATCGACGGACATATACACACGATTTTTCAATCAATTTTCATCGAATAATCGAAATCAAATAATCGAAAAGTTCCTTGCGGTATTTCATGTAGAATCGTCAATTGATATGAAACTTTTTTTTCTTTTTATTGTCCAATAACTGAAAGAGAATCAACTATGGGCTAACATTTCGGCAGTCTTTACAACGAAAGTGGTTTGAATTTTTATCGAGTTAATGCATGAATTTATACATTCCTCGGGCACCTGCGGCGAATCAGACCTTCGGATATATATTTTTGAAATAAAAATTGAACCCTTCGTAGTTGGTAACTGGTAAAAAAAAGTAGAGACTCGGCTGCATCATGTTTACCATCCTTCTTCGCATTCCATTGTCCAGCATCAGATCGGTCTAAGAAAGATGCGCGAAGTTTCGATAATTGCAAAAATTTATCGCAATTACGAAATTGTTATTATTGCGTTGCTGAGAGAAAAAACTTTGCTTGTTAAGCTACGCGAGTGCTCAACGCAGTGCCATGATTTTTCTTTTGCCTCCCATTGACGTCTGCTGCTCTCTCTCTCTCTCTCTTTCTCTCTCTCTCTTGCTCATATCCTGTGTCGTGTTTTAAACTATAGACTCAGTGTAACAAGCTCGACGTAACATCAGCAAATTGTAGCGAAGAGAAAAACCTTTCGATAATAATGCATCCATCACCATTCGAGTGTCCGGAGTCTTTATTGTCATTTTGTGGTGCGTCTAATGGCGTCGGTGTTTACGGCGCACTCCATATTATTTTCTTCTTTTCTATTGATACACGAATTGTTCGCACCGAGAGCTGAGTTGAGTTGAGAACACGGGTTGTTCTACGCGGAGCCGGTTTGGAGACGCTCTCGATGCTCGTGTTTCTTCTTTTCTTTATAACAATTTGTTCAATTTTCTCCTTATCGTAGAAGCATCTGTGAAGGTTTAATTTACTCGTAATATTTTGAGCTTTTGTTCGAATTTTTAGGCTGGGAATTGGATCAAAGTTAATCATGAACAATCGGTACACGTGAGGGTAAGCAACTGGTAAAAGTTTCGTGTAGTGGGAAGTAAGTTTGTTCCGTAATAGTTCGCTGGTGCATGCGATATTCTTTAGCAAATCGCGTCTTCATCTCGTTTTTATTAATGTTCGTCTTTTTCTTTTTTCTAAACGTTGGAGCTCTTTGAACTTACCTTCTTGTATTTTTTGCATCGGTTGGCTGGCTAGAGCTTCAGTCTCGAACACATTATCAACCGAATCGAGAAGAAGAGTGAGCGCAACAGCGTGTTGTTTTGCTGATGCGCTACTCTATAGCTTACGCGCTCGTTAGCCGAGAGAGGAGCAAAGCTAAAAGTGCGAGACTCGAGAGCGTGCGGCTGTGGTATAACGAGCCAGACATTTTTCTCTCTCCTTTTCTTCGACCAAGGCGTGAAAGAAGTGGCTGGTCGACTGAATGCGCCCCGGGTTGTGTGTGTGTGTGTGTGTGTGCTTCTTGAGCTCGAGAGCGCGCAGAGAGCAATAGTGGCGAGTGCCAAAACGGAGGCAAAAGATTGCACACTCGTTTCAAAACAACCCTTGGTGGCAAAAAAGTGCACCAGCTTTGCTCTATGAATATCTTGTAGAGTATTTAAAAAAAATGTCCATCAAGAAAGCATATAATTATCTTGTTTGTTCAAAGTACCGTATGCAAAAGTGGGAGAGATTGAAAATGAGGCGACAGCAATAAATGCGGCTGGAACTTCGAATACCGTTATCGAACATTTTTTCAAAGAAACATGATCCCAATAGCCGTTCCTCCCGCGCCTCTGCGAAGAGTGAGTTTCATAGAAATTGATAAGCTTCGGAATGCAACGAATGGAATTAATTCGAAGGACATGAAATGAGAAATCAACGAGAAAAGAACGGAAATAATGTCCAGGTCGATTGTCAAGTAATTGCGGGTGAACAGGGGATGGCCAGTTCTGAGATATTTCATGCACAAAGTTTGCTGCCAGCAAGAAATCGGGCACAAACTATAGAATTGGGAAGAGTCAAATGACGCGAGTGAACCTTCTGTTACTTCGTAATAGCAGCAGATATTATAGGCGCGACTTGAGAATTCTTTAAGTAAATGGGATATCTAACGAGGTGCAGGGTTACCACTCAAAGCCCGAAGGAAATCTTGGTGTAGGCGTGCGCAAAAAGCCACTCTGACGGCGGAGCATTCACCTTGTCTACAATTTTTCTTTCGTTTCATAGAAATTTTAGTTACCAACAACTCTCCATGGCGATTCCTCTTTTCATGACAAACGCGCCTTCACTGCACTTTGCTTTTCCGAGTGTCAACGACGTCGTTACGTATATAAAAGAAAAATGAATGGAAGGTGCGTAGTACAAACGAATTTATATAGTCGCCGTGGTTGTACAGAGCAAATAAATTTTTCATGCAAAAAGTGTGCATAAAAGATTTACTAAGCGTGTGAGGAAAACTTGACGAGTGATTGAAATAAAATTGTCACTCAACCGCGTATGGGTAAGGCTCAATCTGTTTGCATAATATTCTTGAAGCGTGGCGCCAAGTTATATCGTACAAGTGGACGATACCAAGTTTCGAGTCGCGACGCCGACCCACAAATTTATAGAACCCTTTTGCTTCCTGCTGCTCCTTCTCTCTAGAGCTTTCTTACTTGCTCTCTCATCGAGGAAGTCCGGGGGATACCTTTATAATCTAACCCGAATCTGAGGAGGTAGGGAAGCGAGTATAGGATGTATATTACAGTTGCCGGATAAGAAAAGGAGCAAAAGCGTTAAGGATATACATGTATATATTAGTTGGAAAGGGGCTTAGTCCGGAAAGTTTACGGAACTTAGTGAGTCAAGGGTCGGTCTCCCGTTCTACCATCGCAAGGCACCAAATCCTCTTACAACCCCGCGTCGTTCTGAACCCTTGACGCAGTCGTCGTCGTCGTCGTCGTCGTCGTCGGCGGCGGCGGCGGTGGCAACGACGATGAGAGTTGGCGAGTTATCACTAAGAAAGCAGAAGAAGCGGGTCTGGTATGCCAAAATCAATAATGCAACCTATCGCGGTGGGCATACAATCTTGCTCGTTTTATACGACATTTATACGGCGCTATATTCGTCATTCGTCATGTTGATCTTGCTTATGAAGAAAACCACTAAAATTAGAGAAAAAAAACTGTTGAAATTGTTTATGGAAGTGCGAGGATTGCAGAAGAAAAAAACTTATGAATTGGTTAATTTCCAAGGATTGGCTCGAGCCATTCTGCTTTCGATTTGTCTTGTAACCTTTCGTTGTTTTTTAACACAAGTCATATTAAAGTTGACTCGTATACATGCACGATGCACTCCCGGGACTGGGACGAAACGTGAGCTGGGGCTTTAAGTACGACCTCGTGTCACGAAGGGTCGCGTGCGTTGTTCTCTTTTCTCCCTTTCTCCTCGTTGCTCCTCTTGGTTTTTCCACCTCACAAAAGTGGGTTGCAACGCTTGGCATCCCCCTAATTGTCCTTTCCTCTCGCCCGCCTTCTCTTCCTCCTCTGCTTCCGAGTAGTACGAATTTAATTCGTACAGCCGCACGCTTTTGAACGCTCAAAGCTTCGCAATATGTACAGCCAAGTTTTTCTTCTTTCTCTTTTCGTTGGATAAATATTTATGGCTATCGGACGTTTCACTTGTTCGTATACATTTCCCATATGAATATGTGTTTCGACATTCACATACACTCAATCACATTTTTATATCCTACATTACTCTTGAAAGTGTGTACACTGTATGGCGCTTTTGAAACCAGTTTCGTGCAACTGTGCATGGAGATGAAAGAGTACGAACGCGCGCGCGCGCGTTCACTGTATACCCGAGTTGATCGTTCGCTTCGTCCGTCGTCGATCTTTACATATAAATATCGAATACGGTACATTCTACGTCACTTAATCCACCCAACATTACTAATTTTTTTTTTTCTTCTTTTCAACTCACAATACCAGAAACCAGAAAGCCTTCAAAAAATTGATCGACAGTTCACAGTGATGCTTTATTCATGCATGCTTGAATATTGACAATCTATATGAAAATAAAATTCAGGTTGCTGGGGGTGTGTGTGCGGCGCGAGAGTAAAAACAGTGATCTCCAAATTTATTTGAATTTCATTCCCACATAATTTTGTTTGATGACCAGTTTTTGTTTTGTTTTACTGAGTTTTTTTTTTCATATTGAATGTTTATGTGTCTGCTCGTAATTATATTATATACGCGCCCACGTGCAAACACATGGCCAGAGGTATTTCATCGGTGGACGCGGTTATTCACGCGTATCATGAAAGGCCACCCCGCACCTGTGTTGTCTTGAAAACATCCGGAGTTCTGTAGGCCCCAACGGCGATGAAACGAAAAATAATGCATTATGCATACGTAATATCCGTCGAATAGATAAAAAAAAAGAAATACGATGCGTTAAAAATACGTGAGAGCTCCAGAGATAAGAGCCGTATCGAACACTAACGACCATTTCCTCTCAGTGAAATGTATACGCATTTGAAGTAGAATATCTTCCGACTTCGCGTCCGCCGGTCATCCTTGTTCAATAATTTTTGTTTTTTTTTTATTTTCAATGCAATTCATCACCGTCGGAGCAACGCTTTAGTTGCGATATCGGCAGGTTCGTTGATGATTATACATATTCCATAAATCGACATTTGATTTGCACGGAAAAAAAAATTTGCTCCTCTTAATTAGAATTTTTGTTTGAGCATATAGAGTATTTTTAATTGACCTTGTCCCCGCCAGCTGCAAATGTGATAGGCTAAAAAATGATTATTCGATTTTAGTCAATAAGTGTTAATCGTTATGATAAAAATAGTTGTGGCAGCAGCACTAGGCAACCTTTCGAGGTCTCGTCTCCCCTCGCTGTATTTCGGTTGCATCTTCTTGTACACAGCAACAGGAGAAACAGCCTCTTCGTGTTTGCGAGCCAAGAAAAGAGAAGCGGCAACACAGCGGCACCTTGACCCCTAGCGATCTTGCCTTCTCCTTCTCTCTCCGTTTACCTCCCCCCTCCTGGCCGCTTTCTCTCTCGCTCTCTTCTTCACAAGGGAGAACAAAGCTAAGGAGCGGAGGCTAAAGGGACGGATATCGGCAGAAGAGGCAGGGGAACGCGAAAGCTCTCTCGTTTTCCTGCTTCTTCTTCTAATCTCGCCGTCTCTTTTCATCTCCCTTTTTCTTCTATCGTTCGTAATTTTGCATCGGGACGAGAAGAGAGTGGGAGACCGAGCGGAAAAGAGAAAGATCTCTCGCCGTGGTTCTCAATCGTCGCATTCGTTTCAAATCTATGAATCAATTATTTCTACCGATTATTCATTTCCTCCACAGCGTTTTCAGAGCAAACCAAAACAAAAACATTGAAACTCAATGACGCACATTATATTTCGTTCTCTCGCATAAAATTGTAAAACTCGCGTTATACAGAAATTATGTGAATGTGTATCGCGTTTTATGAACACGCGATACAGACGCAAGATGCAACACACGAATTGGCAACACCGAATGAGGTTCGAGGGTGAAAAAATAAATAAACAAAGTATGTAGAGCGAACGGCGAGTCTGTATCTGTGTGTGTGTGTGTGTGTGTGTGTGTGTGTGTGTGTGTGTACGTACCATTGAAAATTTAATTAAAAAACTTCGCAGTGCTTCTCGTTTATAAATCCCTTGAATTCGCAGGGCAGTAACTTTATTTGAGGGGCTTGAAAAAAGCTCAAGAAGGCTTGTCACAATCGTCGAACGAGTTTATAAAAAAAAGACTTGAAGGGATGTTCATGTACATGATTGCTGAGTGAAAAGGGGAAAGACAAGCAGGATGTGTCGAGCGAAGAGTTCCTCTTCTTTCTTCACCCTTTGGTGGTCCCATCGTCGTACTCTTCGTCGCTTAATATTATACGAGTATAGAAAAATATATATTTTTTCATACCTATCCGTGTATATGATACGCAATTGTGGTGGAGCGTGAGCTGGGTCATGAGTTGAATATGGGGTAGTGTCCAAAGAACGACGAATAAAACGAGAGCTCGGAGAGTAAGAGAGGGAGAGAGAGAGAGAGAGAGAGAGAATGAGAATGAGAGAGGAACTGGTTCGAGGATGGTGAATAACACATACACATGAACTAGACACGCATACAGCATGTGTCTCGAATTTGAGACCGTGAACTCCTGGTTGCAGGCTCTGAGTGCGGGGGCGACGTTAAATGAGAGTACCCGGAGGATGGGGAAGAAAGGAAGGGAAAAGAAGGAGAGGGAGAGATATTATGGAGATATATAGCAAAACAGTTGAGAGCAAGAGAGCGAGATAAAGAGCGAAGCGTCAGGAGAAGGCAGAGGATGGGATTACACAACGAGAGAGAGCTGCATTAATTAAACTAGCGGAGGACAATGAGCCTGTCTGCCGGTTCGCTTGCCCCGCTCGTGTAATTCACGCTTCTCTTCTTAGTATGTGCGTGCGCGAGAGCGAGACCTCCATAGAGAAAGTGAAATGGAGATTGAAACAGAATGAGAAAAGAGAAGGAAAACGACTATCGCCATCCTGCTCTCATCCCTAACTTTGCTTCGCAGTTTGAATCCATTCCACGCCCGGCTGGGACCCGCCTTAATTACCCTCAGTGCTATTTTCCATTTCCATATATATTTCTCTCTTTCTCTTTTGTTCGACACAATTCTTTTTACTTTTCGTCATCCCAGACGGTGCAACTGTAAAGAGCTCTTTCGGATATCGTTTTTCACAGTTTCCGATTAAATCAACCGCCCTCACAGGTTATACTGTCAACCGCTCTCCTACTGCAAAATTGCAGCGATGACAGCGTCTTATTCAAATCGATAATCAACAATCTCAAATCATTTTTATATCATTGCTCGCGATCTATCGCAGTTAATGAAGAAAAATGAATTATTCGAATAAAAAAAAAAAAAAATAAAAAACTCGGCTCGATTTTTCACATCGTTTGTTTTACATGTTTATCATTGTCATATTTTGACAATAATAATGGAAGCTGAAGATATTTGTACCGTGATATTTTTATGTGGAGCATCTGCCATTCTGGCATTGGTTCGAGAGCACATGTTACGATAATATACCTTGGTAAATACCTCACCAAAGAGTTGAGGTCCAAAAATAGCGCACGGTCCAGCAGCAGGTACAGCGAGAGCGCCTATAACGCGTTTCGATGTATCTGTAGATGCATACGAGCAATGAGGAATCTGATGTTTCTTTTGGACGTAATGTCGGCGAGTGCCTACCAATTAAAGATGAAAAAGAAACGAGAGAGTCGCAGGCTTATATAGGAGCAGTCTGGACGATAAAAGTAACTTAGGGCGATTTGGCGACGAGAAGGGAAGGGAAAATAGTCGATCCCAAGCACGCAGAAGCTTTTTCGAGCTCGCTCTCGTTTACGAGTCTTACCGCGGCATAACAACGCGAGAGAACCGTTCGTGCAATTCGAAGAACGCAGTTTTGCTCTGCTGCTCTTGTGTACAAGCGGCAGCAGCGGCGGCCGGCATCATCCCCTTTTCTTACCCTCTCGCATCCGATCTTTCTCGCTTTGTTCATTTTTCGTGATCACGAATCGTGTTGAAGATTAACTCGAGATAGGAGCAGGGAGATCGTATTGAGAATAAATACTTTCGCAATAAATACTTGACTCAATGATACGGCGAATGTAAGAGAAAAAAATACAAAAAAAAAGTATAATAGAAATTAAAATTCGTAATGGGAATGATCAATCTTATTACCGGAATTAGACTCGCTCAATGTTGCTCAGTCTTTACGCGATCTCCGTACATATATCGGTCAACGGATAAGCCTTATTGTATACTCGTTTATATGCAGAGCCCAGGTCGCGATATACAGTTTGCGAGCTTCTGACCTTTTTGCCACGCTCTTTCCGATTTCCGGTGCGTACCAGCGGTTCGATCGCTTTCTTACAAAGTTCGGGATGAGTACTCGGTGTGAATATAAACGCGTGCCAACAACACCGTTGAGCGATGTTTACCGTATGCACCATAAACTGGCATCTCCTCTCGTACTTTGAAATCATCGTTGCTATAACACCGCGTCGCCTGTTGTGTATATATAGCCAAGCCAGTCACGCGAGGTCTTACAAATTGAAGTCGCTAATTTACACACGGGTTCGCACTCGAGGCTGCTTATTAACTCGACTCGATCTTCCTCCTCCGCTTTCCACGATCTCTCATTCTCTCTGCTTCCCTCGCTGCTGCCCTTCTTTCTCCGTTGCTTGAACACAGCCGGGGGGGGGCAAACCTTGCCCTCTCAACCAAGTTTATCAGTCAGCTACTCTACTAACAAGGTGAACAATGTTTGGTAATTATCTCGGTTTAATGATTCTGGGGAGATACATGACGCGCACACTTCACTCCTGCGCGCCATCCCGTTGCTGGCTTTCGTCATGTATATGTGCGGATACATGTGTATTCTGCACTCCATTGAATTAAGCCGCCCTTCCATATGATGTCTTTACATGCATCATTATTGAGTCATGCGTGTAAAGGGGTCCAAACCAACTTGCCAACTTTCTTCCTCACGAGCCACGCTTGCGATCGCATCTGCGTAGTCGCAAGTTTGAAACTTTGCATGGAATTCGTGGAAGAATCAACGCAACTATAAAGTCTGAAGTCGAAGGCGGAGACAGTCGCTTCGCACGTGTGTTTGTCGTTGTAGATCCTAGAATTTTGTTTAGTTCCTAATGCTCCGAAAATCTTTCAATGTTCAGCCACCTTTCCAGTTGCTTTCGCGTTTATTGTTGTATCAATGTCGACTTTACAACTATGAAACTTTGCTTCGGTACGATCTCATTGAAACTTTTGTTATTACGAGCAGTTTGATTGTCAGCAAGAATCGTGATTCTATTACTGCCTTTCAATTATACAGCAGTACAAGTCACATTTAATTTGATGTTTACCTCTATACCCAAGCCGAAGCGTCGTGTAACGGATGTTACCGAGTTGGTTTCTCTGTTGTCGGCCCCTCCGCCGTAACATCGCCAGTGAGCGTACGTATATAAGCAACATTGATTGGAATCGCTAGTGGTTTCGGTTGGCTCGCCGCGTCTCTGCTTCCTCACTCGCTGTGTCTTTCTTCATGCGTATTTATTCTTGAACACGCACGTATGACTCGAGCACGAGCGTGTGTGTATCTGCAACTCCGCACAGCTGCAACGTTGTCGAGGGCGTCTTTTTGTCGCCCCTTATCTCAGCCAAAGACGCGCACCACCAGAGAGAAACCGGTTGCCCTTCGGCATCGGCAGCTGTGTGTCGGCGGCGTCGGCTGACCATCTCCGGTCGCCTCACTGCGAGCTCCCTTGCCTTTTTCTTCTTCTCTCACTAATTCTTAATCCTTGTCTCGTGATTCTCTTATTGCTGAAGACTCTCGCTGCAGAGGTTGTGTTACTTCACGCTCTTTTCGCCGACGCCCAATAATATTGTCAATAAGGGCGTTGGGGCTATTATGGCTGTCAAATTTCCAGCCTCCCGATTTATTTCTCGTAATTATCGAACTCATGGGAATTCGGTTGAGCAGTCCCTCGGTAGTCGCCACCACGCTCTGGATTATTCGTTTACCGCTGCGTTTGACCACGTCCCTACAGTCCCCTCCGACTCTATTCGCTTCATAGAGTTCTGTCCCAAACTCATTGAAACTTTTCGATTGAAAGATTGTAAAGGAATTCCTCCTCGCAGCAAAGTCTTCAAATCGAAGTCGAATTGTGGAATGCGAATTAACGAATATTAAGAATAATCGGTTAAACGAAAGCGGGCTCCGGAACGTTAACGCGTACGCGTGAAAAAAGTCACTCGATTATTCGCTGGAAAATCCGCTTCAGCGCACACACATTTGTACAGAGTTTTTTCGATCCCGTGTCTCAATATGACAGACGCGGAGCGCCACACACCGCGCCGCCGAGCACACCCCGATATATTATTTATTACCTTTGTTTCAAATTTCGCAAAAAGCATTCAATTATTGACTTTAATTCCAGTCGCGAGCGGACCCTCGTCGCGGTGCTACTTCTGCTATTAGCATAGCCTTGAATAATGCATCGGCGAACGGTTAATCCGGCGGTATGTAAATTAATCCCTCTAATTGCGAGTGACAAAACTTGGTGGAGCCGGATCGTGCCACAGACCAGAATGGAAGAGATCTGTCCACTACTTTATTGTCGTTATGGCTTATACTCATGATTTGAGCAACTCTGAATATTCCTTGCAAATATTCTTCCGCGCCCTGTCAGACTTGGCGACTCTTAGCCACCAACGTTCGTCAACTCGTGCATGAGAAATTTTGAGAAATTCTCAGCCAATGTCAACTTTTTAACTCAATTAAATCGGCACTTTTTGCCATTTAGAATTCTTAGCATCTCCATGTATTTACGGCTACAAACTCGCATATGTACCTCCGAGAATTCGACTTTTCTGTAAACATATGAATTAACAATAATGGGGATAACAACTCGAAATCGCTATGCTGGACCCATTATCCCGAAAGTCTACTAAAATAATGCTTTCTATTTGGAAATTTGTCCATCTTATTCATTCACGACAAATTCTCACGATTCCAGGTCATTTTTTTTGCTGACACTGCAACAAAAAACTGGACAAACGTCAATGTTCGATTGATCAATAAAAAAGAAAACAAGGTCCGCACGAAATGGGCAATGATTTTGCGAATTACAATTTTGTAGCATTTTATGTCGCGTACATTTATCATTGCGAGGTTATTTTTTTCATTCATAGGTTAATTGCTTTGCAAATGTATGCATTTATGCGTTAATGTGTGCCGACGTCATTTTCTTTCGGTCTATTGGCTTATCTCTTTTTCAAATCCTTGCAATTACCGGAGGTTATTTTACCGAGTGCGTCTTCATTAATTTTGCACCAGATCACCGGAGCTGAAACGTGTATTATGACGAATGAAGCAAAGTGTGAAAAGGAAAGGTTGAAAAAGCTTATGCAACAAGAATAAACTTTTCATTTCACTCTGATTCTGCTTTTCCATCATTCGACAACGTTAATAACTCGCTGCTTTTAACGCTTAATTCGTCTTTCAAAAGTAGCTACGTTATTGCCCTCTAACTCGAAGAGTGTTTCAATAAACGTTTAAATCCCTCGTGCAAAGCTGTACTCACGTGAATCAACGCGTTATTTGCTGCTGGCAGTACAAGCTCCGAGATCCGTTGTGGATTACAATCGGGAGCTTCCTTTCTTCGTGCTCCTTTTTTCCGGTGGCTGTTCCCATGAGTGATAAGCTCCCACGCTTCGTACAGACCGGTGTAGACTGACGGATAACGAGCGTTAAGCGAATGAAAAAACCATTTTCATTCGATAAAAGGAACTTTTGTGCGAGCATAGAAAATCAAGAGGTGTGCAATTTTTGTCTTTCTTTTGTTCATAAATAATCATCCGAGCGCGGATTTCGCACGACAATTAATCTCGCTTTTATCCCCGCATTTCTCACATCTCTCCCCTATTAGCCCCTCGCGTATCGTCATATCATTAGAGTCTCTTCATTTATTCGCTTCTTCATTCGCAACCAAGTTTTCTTTTTATACAGTGACATTCACAATTAGTCTCTTTTCAACTGCGAAATGAAGTCAAACGTAGTCTTTTCCAGTGTGTCGTATGTGTGTGCTGGTGCGTCTATGTTTCTGACAAGTGAATCATACTCGATGCAGTATATCCTGCTGTTTGTTTTTCAATCTCTATAGAAATGACGGAGAAAAAAAGAAGAAATGCAGCGGAAGGATATGAAGTGAAACTGAACGAATTTACTCGTGTGTGTACGCTCCCGAGAGAAAAGCGTTGAGTAAATCTTTTACGGGCAACCTCTCCGCTGCAAGCGTATCCTCATTTCCATTCGTGCTACACCGGAGCACGAAGAATCATAGAGATTAATTGCGTCAGTCTGGTAGGGTGTTCGTACGAGCAACGATACAACCAAAAGGCACATCGTCTCTTCTTAATTTTCCGCACGAATTTGTTTCTTTCGTTTTTTTTTCTTTTCAGCGTGCTTTTCCTCGTATTTCTTCTTTTTTTTTCCACAATTTTCCATTCAAGTGAACTTTTACAGATCGTCCAAATCCTCACTCAGTGAAAATTTCTACTTGCTCGCACAATTTACATAATTTCTTCGTCGTTCACTTCTGGCTCGTCTTTCTCCGCCATGCTCGTGTGCTTCATCGTCACGAGACCGGAGAGAGAGAGAGAGAGAGAGAGAGAGGGAGAGAGAGAGAGAGAGAGAGAGAAAGAGAGAGAGGGAGCGAGCAAGAGGGAAAAAAAGACGTTCGTACTCCATGATTGTCTCTCGTTACTCGCCGCATAGCGGAGTCATATTTCGCTTTGGCTCGTCCATTATACTTCCTTCTCTGTTGTTCTATATTCGTTGCTAATTATACTCACTGGACATGATTTTGACAGCCCGGAGATACTGTGACATATACGGATAATTGATATCGTTCGCAATCACGAGCAGAAAATCATTCCAGTTAGTGGTCAAGGAACAATTAACTCGATTGATTTTTCGATGCGTGAATCGAAAGAAAAAAATTGAGTACTGGAATTAAATCAGCGCAGCCATGAAATGTCTAGACGTTATTTCGAAAATATTTTCCGGACGTGTAGAGCCCGGACAGTAGAGAACCAAGTCAATCACCATTATAGGGGGAGAAACCATATACTATTCATATGCATCAAAATAATCAGCTTGACGATCAAAGATCCATTTATTGTGGTCACGCTAATCGACTCTAATAATCTTGGCAATTCCCAATATGCCCGACTCAATATCTCGAAAATTGAACATTCACGCATACAATCGAGCAGGCAGGAATATGTATGGATGCATGTATATACGACAAGTCTCATATCTCTTTGCAGGACCGAGACTATAGAGATATATAGAAAGAGCTTATCCGGCCCGAGTCTCCGTAGAGCACGCGTATGGCGTGTGGCCAGGAGGTTATATTGTGAGAATGAGAAGCAGCAGAAGCGGCGGGTAGTGGTCGAAGAGGCGAGGCGAGAGACTGTGTGCGCGAGTGTAGGGTTAAACCAGCACGGATATAACGTAGGGACAAGAGCCAGAGCGATATATAATGTTCTGCGATATTAAACGGGACGCATTCCACCGAAGTCACCCTCTCATCCCGGCTATGAATGCTTCTGCGTTCTAGGAGACCTCTCCCCCTCTGTCTCTCTCTCTCTCTCTCTGTCTCTCCTTCTCTCTTTCCTTGTCGCCTCGGTCGTGGCGAACCCTGGCCTCGACGAAGCGCCGAAGACTCGAAGGCCACAATTCACCCCCGCGTATCGCGGTAGACACCGCACACTGTTCGCATCCCTACGCTTCAGAGGGAAACTCTAAACGACCATCCACCTCTCGTCGGTTTCACCATTTCGCTCATATCTCTCTCCCCCCTCTCTGCCTAGCATCGCCTCTACTTCTCTATCCGTTTCATACTGTCGCGATCAACCCCGACCCCAATAGTTATACACCAAATTTACAGCTCACCTCCTACAATCCCCTACCTTCGATCCGCCTTCCCATAGTAGCCGCGTTATAACCATGTTATACACCCTGACACCAACTTCGCCCCCATTCCCTGTCACCAACAATATATACGTATATATCAATGTGTATGCGTGCAAGTTTGGCTCCGAGCGAGTCGCATACTGTCAAAATCTGTTCGAAAAGCTGCGGTGAATATTCTTGCGGATACCACGAGCCCGGAATATCCCCTTCGTTAGCAGAAACTCCATTCGAATTTTCTGGATAGAAATACTTTTTCAAAACTCGCACGGTACTCATTGAGTTATGAAAATTCCATGCCGCTTTCTCGACGCATGAGCAAAAAACCTCGTTGGAAGAACAATCATTCCAGAAGTGAGGCTGCGCACTAAGCTGCGTCATATAATTCAGCGCTAAGAAGGATGATAGGGCTATTCCGCATTCTTTTTACCTCTTAGCATCTTTGGTACGTGAATGCGTAGTTCAGACACAATCTCGCAGCACTGATTTCTCTCGTATCTCGAGATTTCAACGGTCACAACGGTAGAGCTCGGTGAGCTCCGGAAAGTCGTGGAGTTTCGGTGAATTTAACCAAAAGTTAGGGAGTTTCTATAGTCACTGTGGCTGCGCCAGCAACGGCACACCATCCGCGTTTTATATATAAATTCATATAATGTGTGTACAGACATAGATTCGTGCGTCAGGCTGCAGAGTGTTGTATACACACTTCGGCGATGAGCCGGCCGCTTCGTGCGCCCGTAGTTAGACGGTTGCGGTCTTGCTCCGGCATTCCGAAACGCCCCTTTCCTCCCTATCGCCGCTCGCTCGACCATTCCCTATCCATCATCCGTGCATTTCCACCCACCCTGAATTTCGTATTCTCTCTCGCTTACTACTTACCCTCTTGCAGTCATCGAGACGGACATCGCACGACGTTGAATGCAACCATGCGTCGTCGGCCATGATCTATGCATCCTGCTGCCGCGCGCTAGTCGCCTCACCGTTTGCTACTCTGAATATTGCGAGCGCAACACGCACACCAACCTTCACCGTTTCTCTCCCAATCGCGACCTCCGTGTGTTACCACCTCTGACGCTTGAATCGGTCTCTCTGCGAACTCGCAAATTTCGAGATATATACGATCCTCGTTCATTTCCGAGCTGGATAATCCAGACCAACAGAGAAATAAAGTGGAGGGAATGTGTGTCCGCGTTTACACATTCGCACTTGCACGTTGTCTGGCTCGACATTTGTATCGGTGAGCATCACGCCCACTCCGCGTCTCTATTAAGCCACGCACGATCGTTTTCACTGCTGGCGAACATCGCGCCCCTCTCGCGGGCCTTTCATTTCTCTCACACTCCCTGTACTTTTTTTTTCTCTCGCACACGGCGTGTGACTCGCGTTTCCTTGCGCATGCATGCGCACACTATAACTCAAATAAACGGCCGCTTTACCATTTGTACAAGTCTTCCTGAAAGTCCAGCCTGCTTGATGACGATGAAAACGCAAGCAGAAACGTATTCGATCCCCATTACCCATTTCATTACCAATAAAGCGATCGGGGCTCTCGATTTGGAATTTTAATTGCGCTTTTTGACCGCGAGCATCATTGCCCCCATCCAAACAAGAATTTTGCAAAATTCCAACATTCAGAGTTTTCGGAGGTATAATTCGAATCTTTGAATCTTGGCGACTTCGCCGCAGAAACTCCACCTCATTGAGTGCGCGACAGTCTCTGTCTGTGTCTAATCAAATTTCTCCTCGGCCAATTATTTTAATCGACATTCGATTTTGCATCCATCAAGTTCAATTACACATACGGGCTGGATAAGAGCAAATGCAGGAAGTGTCTAATGTCAACTAGTTTGACGAAATAGACGTGACACTGTTTCGTTGAAAAAGCGTTTAGAGAGAAATTAAGGGGACAGGAAGTTAAAACGAGAATGAGCGAGAGAAGGAGAGCTAGGGAGGACTTCTCGCGGTTCTGTTTCGTCCAGCTGGATCGTACGGTTAATCTTTCAGGCTTTAGGGGTTGGTTTGGCAAATACAAACGTCAGAATATATACAGCAATTTGAGTGTAGAGTACAAATACGTTTGAGCGTTAACTTTGTGTGGATTCACACATTACATACGTACGTATGTATGCAGCGAGTCAGGAAGGGAGGAAAACGCGGGATTTCTAGAGGTTGAGCGCATGCACTTTACCCTTAGTAGGCGGGGCAAACTCTGATTCTCTGCGCCTCCTTTACCTCGTGGCACAGCACTGATACGCGATATCAGCCACCACTTGTTGAGCCTCCATCCCTTCTCTTCGTTTTTTACATTTCATGCTGATTTTTCTCCCTGCTCTTCTCCCTCTGTTTGCTTTCTCCTCTCTCTCTCTCCCTCCCTCCTCATTACTGCTCTTTTTTTCAACTGCATTTTCTAGTTCATAGAATCTAGGGCTTTTCTTTTTTCCTCTCTGTCTATCTCTTCTTCCTTCCCTCTCATTCCACTGTACCACCCCTAAACACGCTTGCCGCAACCCTTCTATCTCAATAATAACACTGAAAACCACGCCGTCGACGACCCTGAATGTTCGGAATTCTCGCCTCCGAGTCTTCTCGAACAGAAGACTTTGCGATCGGAGGAACGAAAGTTCTTTGGGTTGCATTAACTCGCGAACGAAAAGAGGAAAATCCGTTTTTTAGAATTTATACGCAAACAGATTAAGTCGCGTTTTTCTTCCACTTATTCATCTTTTTCTTTCGATATGCATGCAGATATTTCCATGTACAGAGAAAGTACATATCGTAATTATCAAAAATAATATCTTCGAGATTGCTCATCGAGATTCATGACGGAGCTAATTTTTTTCTTTTTTTTCCCATCGTTACAGGCAGTGCGGTGGCTGCAGCCGACACCATTTCCTCGCCGTGGACCCCCGCGAGTTCCGGGCCGCCGCCCGACGCCAACGGCTCCGGCTCGGATACGAAAAACCTCGACGTTGGCGAAATCAGTGATGTAAGTATGAAACCCATTTCGAAATACACGCGCACTTTCCGTCTTTCCATTTCCCCCTTCATTCATACAAATTTATTTCGTCTTGTGCTCGCATTCGTTTTTTTTCCTGAAATGACGCTTCGCGACGTTTTCGGTCGAGATATGTTTAATGGAATTTACGAAAGTATGGAATATTACATGTTTTTCTGATCACGTTATATCCATCGTGAGAATGTCCATCATCGGATAAATCAACACTCACGACACGCGTGGAACTCGCCGAAAATCACGGTATAAAGAGCTGGTAGTCAGTTTGCATGACGAGTAGCTCTGTCCGACGACAGAGCTTCGCTTCTCTTTTTTTTCTAAACATCATCCAAGTCTATTGCGTTCTCGAGGAGCGTAGGGGCAACGGGAGACGATAAATGCAAGTTTTTTTTTTCAGAGAAGCTTGTTTAGATTCTAAGACGTGCTTTAATATTTTCTTCCTTTTTTTCTCATGACTCAATGAGCATGAGCCATTTCTCGTATTTCCGTTTCACGGAATTTTCCTTCGTGGAGAGCTTTTCGTTACTGCAATCGCCTACCAGCGAGTTTTATACTTTTCCTCGAGCAACGTCTCTGATTATCCCTCGCGATTTCTCTTCCCGCTTTTATTGCCGATGTCCTTGCCAGGGAGCCCCAGGAACCCGGACCAAGTCGCGTGCTCAACGATATTATATCGAGCTAACGAACGTGACTCGAATTCCAGGAAGCCTCGACCACTCTTTTTATTTCCAGTGCCTTCCCCCCCCCCCCCACCCCTCTCTTTCTATCTCTTTCTCTTTGGGTGTCTAATGTTTCGACCGATCGTTCGTTTCTCGCCTTTCGTGCAACACGAACTCTCACTCTCTTCTTCGTCTTGCTCCGGCTATGGCTGGTGTCTCGGTGTCGCACTTTCTCATTCTTAGTAAGACACGGAATTCCGGGATATGTCCTCCGCGCTACCGAGAGACGGTTTTGCCGTCTCGAGTTCGTGGATAACCCCCGGTGTAAAAAGAATAAGTAAGAGGATATATAGAAGAGGATGAACCTCGTGGTTGGTGCCGAGATCTTAGAGATTGGCACATGTTGCGAAAAACCGCCAGAGACTTGTTTCTCTCCCTTTTTTTCTTGCCGTCTCTACTTTCTCTCCTTCGTCCCTTTTTTCCGGGCCCTTCATTCTCATGCCGCTCCAGCACTAGTATTCCATCCATACACACACACACACACACGCACACACCAACACACGCATGGTTTTGTTTCACTTCGAGCACTCTCTTCCTCTCTTTCTCTCTTTTGGCTTGGTCTCTTTGCCGTTTTCGTTGCACCCTCCTCGCTCTTCGGTGGATGGCGTGCCAAGAATGTTCCCGGTTCCTTTGTTCCTTGCAAAGGCACCCGCGACTCGGTACGTTCTCCAAGCATCGGGAACACACCTTGCGCGTTCCAGTGTTTTTAAATCAGAGACAAAAGGATACTAGCAGCTGTCTCTCGTCTAGCTGCATGGTTTGCACTCGCCAACATAAATATCCAATACATAAACGCCAAGTCTGCAATCCTTACGGTACCCCCGCATTATTTTCAAAATAATAGGTAGCATCGTCGTTCTTGTGATTAAATCTAGAACGCGAAAACTGGCCGTGCCGGACTTTGTGTCGTTCGCGAAAGTAAAGCTTTCGGGGACAAAGTTACACCTGAGTGTTTGTTTGTTGCCAGGACGAGAAGGACCTTTCGGCGGCGGATGCGGAAGGCGTCTGGTCGCCCGATATCGAGCAAAGCTTTCAAGAGGCTCTCACCATATATCCACCATGTGGCCGTCGGAAAATCATTCTGTCCGACGAGGGAAAGATGTATGGTAAGTCGAGATCCACAAAATTAACAAAATCTACTTATTCAATCAAATTTCTCGGTCCTCGCGCCGCGCATACTTTGGTCTTGCCAAGTAACTCCTAATAGCGATTAAGCGTCCGCAACTTTTCGTCAAATGGTAGAAATAAAAGATCGAAACGTTCGTAAAAGGTCTCGGTGCCTGTCGATCGCCGTGGTAGCGGTCGTTGGGCCAGTATATATATATATATATACCGCACCGGAAACATAGTGTTGCAGTCGGAAGGAGCAAAGCGGTGGCCAGGCCGAGCGTCGTTATTGCTTGGTCCTGAGGTCAGTCTACGTGACCGCCTCGATATTGCCTCCCATACCACGAGCGTGTTTACCATCACCACCTTATAACCACCGCTGCGTGCACGTATCTCCATCGCTCTCACTCGCAATCTCTCTCTCTCTCTCTCTCTCTCTCTCTCTCTCTTCATTGCTACCGAAGCAATAACGTTGCTGCGGCGCGCCACGCCTCGGACATACAAGTCTCATCGTCTCTATATATTCGCTACCGCGCTGTAACCACTGTCTCTCCGAAGGTCCGCACTTGCCATCTCGAGGAGAACGTCCTTCCAAGATCTTTTTCGGCCGCTTCGAAAATCGACTCTGTTTCGTATAAATATATTATTTCTATATCCCCGTGTACGCGCGGCATCACTCGTCTTTTCAACTCACAATCCTCCAATCTATTCTCAGCCATTGTTTTATTTGAATTTTATTTATTTTTTCCCAAGCAAGCCGCGAACGCCGGGCTATCGATTCCGTATTTCACCGTCAAGAGAATCCGACGTCTCACGGAATTCCCAAGCTCGTATCTATCCTCTCTGTTTCATTTATTTCGTCAGCTTCGATGCCTTCGCAGACAGATAAGACTGTATAGACAACGAGAGCTTCGTGGGGTTCAACGAGATGGCTGGGGAGTGAGGACGGCCTTCGATCTCTCGGTACCAACTTTAAATGGCAATAAAGCTCCCGGTGGAGCTAATACGTCGATAGAGAAAGCCGGAAAAGAACGAGTGCGAGAGTCCCGTTTTCGGGACGTCGAGTCTTTTCCACTTGTCTTTCTTCCTGCTGTAAATCCCTATACATGTATATGTCTCGGGAAATAGCTGGCTCGCTATCTCTCCGTCGGTGGGAACGAAAAATAGAGAGTCGGCAGAGAGGATCGTTTAATATGCTACTGCCCGTTAATGCTAATACAAAGGCAAAACTCTTGTTTCGTAAACGCTTCCACTTTTTATTCGAGTTGATGGATTTGTCAATCCATCTCTTTGCTACCTCCTCTCTTTCCGTTGTTCTTTGCAAAATTCAATCTTGCCGATTGTTCCAGTAAACGAAACTATGACTTGAACGATAAATCGACTTGAAGCGTTGCGCTTGGATCTTCGTCTACTCGAGGCTCATGCACTCTCTCGATCGATTGTCTCGAAACGCGGAACTCAACAGCCGTTCGAGCTCATTGACTTTCCCATAAAATTTCGGGCCCTCTCAGTCTTCGGGACTCGAGCAACGCGATCAACCATCGTATTGCATTGGTGATGAAGCATACAAATTTATGTAAAGATTTGTATTTGTATATACAGAAATATCGATGCGACCGCGCACACACAAACGCTGCCAGCCGTGACGACTCTCTGCAACCGATAAGCTCCGAGTTCCTGTCTGCACAACGAGGAAGACCGAGTGAGAACGAACGGTCCCTCTTTCTTTGCCCATTGGCGTCCATGTTATAGCTACTTGTACACCTGCTCCACTACGCGCACATCCTTATCCTCCCAATCCACTTATATATCCTTTTTTTTTGCTCGTCCATCGCGTTGAGGCGTTTTGTTTTCATTGCAATGTTGTGGGACGAGAATAATTCTCCAAGTTCTCTTTTCCTCCCTCTGTTTGTATTTTTCTCTCGAGCTCCTCGGGCGAAAATCTTCGCGGCCAGAAATAACTGATCGTATCTTTCTCGAACTCTCTCTCCTTCCTCCAGCAAGCTTCGAATACGCTTGTTCAGGCCGTTTAACGATTGCACTTGAACGAGCTCCAATAACGAAAAATAGTATGCTGTTTCATCCATGCAACACACATTAGACACACTCGAAACCGAGCAAATACGTGATCGAGAGAAATGAAGCCAGGAAATAAGAGAAAAGGAAATAAATCAAAGATAGCTGAGAGCTCAACGTGAGGCCATTCTGAATAAAATGAAGTGCGAATGTCCGGCGAATAAGTGGCAAAAATCAAATACTTGAATGATCAGAATCTTAAGTAAAGACACTACAATCCATGAACAAAAACAGACCCTGAAGCCTGAGTTTATTCGAGATATTTAAAGAACATTTTTCAAATTTCATTCCCTCATCAATTATAAGTTGAATTTAATTTAATATTCAATCAAGGACAAACTGTAAGTCTCCACTTCCAAGCAAAGCTCGGAAAGCTCGTGTACGGAAATCTGACGAGGATAAAGTCGGCTTATCGCTACTTTTCGACGATTATCGTTGAGAAAAAAAGCAACAAACTAGACGAGTTCAAGTGTAGGAAAAAAGAGCAAGTCAAACGCGTTGTGGCATTTATCCGATCGCGGTTACACGGTGAGCTCCTTGCTGTTGTTATTTTCTCAGTTACGAGCCGTTCGTGACGCTACATTCTCGAGGTCCCGTGTCTCTGGAGCGCTCGCAACTCCGTCTCTTTCTCTTTCACTCTACCTCCGCACTCCCTTTCTCCTCCTTTTTGTTCTTCTTCTTCTTCTTCTTCTTCTTCTTCTTCTTCTTCTTCACGACAATCACGAGAGGACCGAGAAGAGAGTGTCTTTGCATCCTGGTTTATAGGTCATTCGGCACAGAAGAACCAGACACGTACAAACAGCACTCAATGCGGCCCAGAAGCTACGAAAACTCGGTGTAAAAGTGTTTTTCGCAGTACCGAGCAAACATGCCCCAAGAATTGTCTGCTGACGCTCTTTGCAGTCGCATCAAAAGAAACTCATCATTCAAACCTTTTTTATTCTTATATCCAATGAGGTAAAGTCGAAATGACTCGGTCGTATCTCCTGTTTATGAGTTGCATGGGAAAACTCCTCTCCGCACTCGGCGTACAATCCTGTGCATTTCTATCGTAGCCATAAACAGTTGCAATGAGAGAATATAGACGAGATTTATCGAATGAACAACCATCGGAGGGAGCTTGACATCGTTACCTTATTTAAGCTCTCTCACATATGCGAAAATAATCTCATCAAGCCCATTCGGAGATTTTCACATTTTATAGTAAAATCAGCCGAATTCATGAAGGCAAAGTTTGTTGAACGTCCAACGAATAGACGATCGATTTTTCAATGTCTATTTTTTTCTGATTTCATGGCGATTTTTCGCCGATGGAGAGGCGAACAGTTGCTCGAAATGTCTGTTTGAGTTATAAATCCCGCGTCCATAGCAACCATGACAATAAGGATGCGCAAGGAAAGAGTGTGAGAGAGAAAGAGCGAAATAGAGAAGAGAAATTCAATATTTGCATGTCCGGTTAGTGCTCTGGAAAGGGGTTGCGAGGGGTAAGAGTCGCGCATCAGGGTTGTCAAGCCGCAGTTAGGTCTCGCTCTTTCGCTTTCATTCCAGCTTCTTCTTCCTCTATCTCTTGCTCAGTGTATGCAATCTTCCGGGCGACAGGGTCGAATGCTGGGGACGTCGCTGGCGCTGGTTCGAGGGTCAGGAGATGTTCGCGTGGGCAAGGGGAAACAGGAAGGAAGGAAATCGTGTAGGTGGTGGTCGGGCCGCGTCGGTGTGTCCGGGAACAGAGTACCATCGGAACACGGCAGTGTCCAGTTCCAGTTATTGACCGACAGAAAGAGACTCTGCGATGCCCGGCGTCTCAACGCTCTTTTCATATACTCTCTTGCTTTATTTTTTTTTTTTTTCTCCAACGTGTATAGCGTTCGGATGAAAACGGATCGTTCTAAAAGTAGCACAGGGAGCAGGTTGTTCTTAGGCCCTCAAAATTCTCAAACCGAGGTCATTATATGCTTTCGAGATCCCTTAATTGTTTCAAGTATAGACCAACATTTCGTTGTCGCTTATTATATTCCAATGGGGTTTTTCAGTGGGTTTTTCGCGGAAACATATTGTCCCCGAGACATCGATGAGTATCCTACGCGAAATCGTTAACCGATTCACCGCGTCCATAATGTTTTTCGCTCTCACAAGCACTACCTAGAAATACACATCAGGTCGTTACGTATATGCGGATAGAGTTACAGTTGTGAATCGGCTGGAGCACGGATATGTTGCTTCGAAAGTTCAATATGCCGCGTATTTATCGTAGAGAAAAGCTATAGTTGCACATAATACATCAAACTATTTACCTTGAATACGCGGTACGATGTTAAACCTTGCATATGTACAAGCAAAGCACCGCCTTATCTCGTACAAGCGCCACAAATGCGAGGATAAACTGGAAACGTGTGTGTGTGTGTGTGCGTGTGTGTGTGTGCCAGTTAAGCTTCAGAGTTCCAAGGACCTTTGTAGATGCGGCGGATTTTCCATAAATATGTATGTGAATATAGATATTCTTGTTTATTTATCATACTCCGGATATGAAGCTCGGTGTACTGCGCTTCAGAGCGCAATGCTTGTGGCGGAGCTGAACAGGGGATACGAACTCTGTCTCGAGACACTCGGTCATGTAATAATCTGGTGTCCGTGCATTGTCCGTCTTGTCACCGGGACTTAAGGTCCTTTGACGTCTCACAGAGTTTAATTAAATTCGAGCGTGTAACGGTTCGCCGCGTAGTAAGAAAACTCGTGTTACTTCATGACGTTTGAAATATATTTAAGTACTGCCCGCCACTACAATTATTGCAGACCAGACTCATCGCTCTCGTTTCGTATTCCTACACATCGAACAAACGTTGATCGTTTGTTCGTCACAAACGCATCAATGCAAGTTTACTTTTCAATGAAAAAATTGAAAGGAAGAAAATTCCTTTCTATATTTCTGTTTACTCAAGTAAAGTGAAGATTGAGAAAGTCAAAGTTTTCAATCACATTGTGAAACTATCAATTTTCACTTTTTTCCAACAAAAACATGCTATGAGGACGATAGACAGACTTTCATAATCTCCGACTCGTTACCAGGACTTGATGTTTTAATTGCTGTTTATACAGAGTAAAGAATCTATATTTTTTCTTTTCTTTATTCTTATGAGAGTATTTTCCTCGTGAGAGCGTCTCCCGCGAAGCTGTTACCCCTAACTTTCCTCTGCTTTACATTAGTTTTAATACGTTTTGCGCTACTGACGTATCAAAACAACCCGCAGCAGTAGGAAGTTTTACGAAAGTCACGGGCAGAATAGAGCGGCAGCATACGCAGCGCTACAGGAGGCTTTTACCGCGATCTCGAGGTGTCTCGTTGCCTTCTCCAGTTTTCTTATTCGCTCTTTCTCTCTGTTATCTCGCGACTATGTACTACGTACGCGAAAGATCGTTCTAGGGTTTATGGTACGCATAATCCCGTTTATCGTTCTCGTAAATTGGCGAATACAGTGCCGTGAGGCGCGTTCACGCGCGCTTATACATCGCTCGCGGGGGCTTTAATCCCTTTTCATTTTACGACGCGTTTTACGGTGCAACGGGCATGCGGCTGCTGCGGCCTCTTTTGCTCCCGAATCCCCAACCACCGGAATTCTTCCAATTGCGATCTTGGAGATCTTCGAAAGCTGATGCGCGGATAATCGCAAACCGATTGTATTACATCGTTCGAGCTTTGTAAACTTTCTTAACAGGACAATCGCGCGATCGCGGTCTCATCATGCTCAATATTTCGGGAGGAAAAACATC
Organism: Campopleginae sp. 14b; assembly: GCA_030522525.1. Lineage (NCBI taxonomy): Eukaryota > Metazoa > Arthropoda > Insecta > Hymenoptera > Ichneumonidae > Campopleginae sp. 14b. The sequence goes on from JAPYYS010000160.1 coordinate 114,165, forward strand.
ACGAGAGCAGCCAAAAATGTTTATCCCAGCATTTGAAAATTCCAAAACGACACTAATTTCCTTCAACAACTTTGCCATAAATTCCAAATATGCAGCTTGACGGATCTTGTGTCACATGACGCACAGAACATTTCACAAATCATATCTTTGTCTCGTACAAAAGCGTCAGCTTGGACAAGGGAGCATATTAAAAGTGAGAACGAAGTGAGAGGATAAAAAGAAGGGAAAAAAAGGAAAAATAAAACATGAAGAGTGGAAAAGTTCATGTTCACCAAAAGCGATGGAGCAGAAGACAGCCATCGTCTAGGATAGTGCTGGAGCGAAGGTTAAGTTAAAATGAGACAGAAAGCATAGAGTTTTTTGGAGGGATGAAATAAGAGAGATGGAGGAGGGTCACGAAAGAGAGCGGAGAGCGATGAAGCTAGAAATAAAAAGATATAGGCGAATCGTATAGAGCAGGACATGGGAATCGAGTGAGACGGAGAGAAAACTGAGCAAGAGGAAATATATATTCTCTATTACATATATACGTATATATATAGTTAATGCTTGACTCGGCTGGAACAGCAACCCTCGATGCCGACAAACTCCCAACCCCATCATGCACAGAGGGTGGCGAAACTATGCGAAGAATGTGCAATTAGTGAACAGAACGGTAGAGAGTGGCGAGGAAGAGCGAGGTCGTACGAGAAGTAGAGAAGGATGGAAAGATGGGGAAAGATAGAGATGAAATGAGTGGGTCGGGGGATGAGCCAGTTCGGTCGTCGACGCTCGCGAGCAAACTCTCTCTCCGCATCGTTCCGCGCAGCGGGGTGAGAGGTGAATAAGGACGAAGTGGTGTGGCGTAGAATCGCGATGAGGGTGGTTGCTAGAGACGAAGAACGAATGGAGGAAGGAGCAGCAGAGGGATTTGGAGGGTAAGGGGATTCGCTCGAACCGAGGACGAAGCGAAGGGTGCGCTTCTCCTTTTTCATTCACTACTCTCTTCTCCCTTGTTTCTGGCTCCTTCTTCGCTATATACGTATTCGCTGCTCCGCTACCAGGATATATCCTCGTTTTACCCATAACGCCGGCGCTCCGCTCTGTGTAGCGGAGCTTTCTCGCTCTCTCCGGCCAAGAAAATGAAAAGAAGGGAAGATGAATGAAAGAGTAGGGCATGCGGCGGCCCTCGCTCTCCTCTCTATCTCTCCGTCGCCTTTCTCCTCCTTATTTTTATCCCTTTCTCGTATTCGCCGATGATAGCAACACGCCAAACCCAAGGGCCGGTTTCTTCTCTACCGCGGAGACAAAGTAAGACGATCGAGGGTTTCGCCAAGAAAGAGAAGGCTAGGATTTTTCTAGCCGAGGTCACAGTGTCACGAGACGCGCGCGCGCGTATGTATTTATATCGTTGAAGAAAACTCAAGGCGTCTTGGCGCGGTCCTGCTCGACAGTAAGTCGAGCAAGCGAAAGGAAAAGGGTCTCGAAACTCTTTTCATTTTTTTTCGCTACATCGGCCTCTGCTCTACTCATTCTATCAGAAACTTTCTCGTCCGCTGCTTCAACAAAAGCGTTTTATGTGTCTCTGCTTTCTCGTCCAAATTTATAATAAACACACAGCTTGTTCGTTTGAAAAAAATATATATATATATATATATATATATATATATATATATATATATATGCGAAATGCATTTGTGATCGCAGCAGTGGATTCCATTTTCCTAAGCAAAAGCTCGATCGACCTCGTATATAGAGGAACTATATTCAATTATTTATCAAAAGGTCCTTTTTCATTAGCGTTTTTGAGGATCGCGATAGTGAATATTTTTCCATCGTCTCGTCGTTGGTTGCAAATAAAGCGACGAAGGCTTTATACCAGTTTGATACTTGCAGCAGACTACGACGATATATCTATGGGGTTGGCTGTAAACTCACATCAGGTTTGCAACAATGATCCAGGAGACTACTTGGCTTAGTGGCGCTTATATACTCTTGAGGATAACACCCGAAAGGTATGAGGGGATTCTGTATAGACTGTCTGTCTTACTCTCCCTCTCTCCATCTCATTCTCCCTGATGTTTCCCACCCTCTCACCAATGTTCTCCATTGTAGCTCGCTCTCGGTGGTTACTAATCGGCTAAACGAGCTCGAACGCACTTCGGTTCCTGCCGATCTAACGAGAAGACCGACCCATCATCCGGCGACCCTCCGCTGTATATATACCAAATGCAGCTCATCTCTTGCAAACACCCTTGCGGTGACTTGGTGAGCGAGAGAGCGAGACCCGCAGTGAATGTAATACAATCACTAGTGGGTAAGCATCTAGGGCTCTCGTCCTTCCTCCTGCATCCAAAAAGCTCCTCATCCACTGTGTTTGTGTACCATCGATTAACGCGGTACTTGCGCGGAACTTTACGAGGCTCGATATCCCTTGAGGCCACTGATAGTGAATAAACCGTGGACGACCTCGAGCAGTTTGCTCGTATGTTCCGTATGCTAGGAATAAACGTCGGCTATGCTTATGTCGGCAAAAGGACGATCGAGAAACCAGCTGGAAATCTCTAGTCAATCCTGACAATCGTTCCTTCGTCACGAACTGCGATTGAAATGCGATTGAGCTTCTCTCGAAAGATTTGATCCCTCTATTCGAGTGAATCCCGAACATGTTCCTCCGACTGAGTGATGAGCCGATTTCCTCCTGCTAAACTTTCGGACTCTTTGTTCACCAAGACGTTCTCGAAAAGTCTGGAGTTTTTGGTCCAAAGTTCGTTATCCGCCGCCTCTTGGCCACGTCTTACTTGGAAAGATTGTGAAAGTAAGAGAAAAAAAAGCATTGACCGACCTCCAAATAGTTAACCCCGAGCGAAAGGATCGAATAATCTTGGATCCTGGAAAACTATAGACATTCTCACATGTTCGATCTAAGCGGAGAAACTAAGAGCAAGCGAAGAAACATATATTTCTGCCACGATTATTTGCACTTATAACGTTAAGAATAAAGCCCGTTATCCTGGTTCGCACAGCAGCACCAGCAGGTTCCGATAAGAATCTAGCTATTCGTATGGTCGTGTTCAAGCGGCAAGAATCTCTGTTGAGAGAGGCATATAGAGAAAACGCGAAGATCGCGCGAGCACAACAAACGAACATGTTCCATACCGTGCGTTCTCCGCAGGCTCCGTCGAGCGTTCCACACGCGTCTCGACGATCCTCAAAGAAAAATATTTCCCACGACACGGGCAAAACCCACTCTCTTACATTCGTGTACAGTACCCGTATGCTCGTGCCGTCTATATGCTCCGTTCAAATAGTAGATTGTGTGCATGCACCAGCGCCGTCAAGTTACGCGATATACAACGCCGCAACCGCGTTCGAGCAAGACCATCGATTGTGCAGTATACTTTCTTTATAGCTGCTCCTCGATCCTCGGTTATTAATTCATCGGTGAGCAGGTAAATTTACCGTGTACCTCGTCGTGCGATGATTCAATAACACAGTCTGCCCACACTCTCGCGTTTCGAATTCTCTCAATCGTTCGATCATCCCGACCGGTTCTCATAATTTGAAGCCTTTGAATCCGGTTTACGCACGAAACCGTTTAGCGATGTCATTTCGGTCCCAGAAGGTTCCCCTTTTTCTATAAAATTCGCAATAATTTTCATATTTATTCTGACACACCAACATTGTGGGCGATAGACTAGGCAGCTTGATGCGTACAGAGGTCCGGAGTCTCGGACAAACGAGAGTTCAGGTGGTTCCCGTAGCTGTCACTCGAGACCTCATCGATGAGGGAAAAGGAGATAAAGGGATTGAGGCGAATACATAGAGGGTATAGACGACAAGTTGGCGCTCCCCGTCGCTCGTTACTCGAGTCCGCGATCATAATGGTCCTTCTTGTTAAATTGAGCATCAGCCAAGTGATTTACGTTGATTGCCCGTCGCGTCGCATCCTCTATAGGCTTCACGCTTGTTTTAGTTGCACGGATTCTCGACGTTTCGCTGCTCTTTCAAGACATTGAACATGTCTGACGGAGATGCAGACAGAATGAGAAGGAGAGAGGTAGAGAGAAAGCTCGTCCGATTTTCTCAATCGACGGGCTGTTTCTCGACGTTCGACCGTCTTGCATGTCCCGTAACACATATTTTATGGGTTTTCCATGACAAGGAATCAGAATCCTTGCGTCTAGGATAATTTGCATTGAAACATCGTCATTTATTATTGCAGAAACATTTGATAAATTCGAGCAAAAAAAAAACAATTTGGCAAATGTAGCATCCTCGAGTTTTACTAGAGAAAAGACGGAATGAAATGTTTCGTCTCTCTCGAATATAAATGAAGTGAATTTTGGAGAAACGTTTATCCCAGAGACACGTCACTTGAGCGTCAAATTCAAATTGAATGAGATCTTCCGAGCGTGATAAACGGATCTCGAGAAAAATAATATGGACCGCTCCGGGTGGAGATTCTTTTCTTAGTAAACAGAGGGTTGAAGTAACGTGGCTCGACAATAGCAGCAAATGAACGGTAGGTAGAGAAAATTTCCACGAATTGTGCGTATATCTTGGAATCGTCTATGACGCAAACCGTTTTATCTGGACTCGAGAAAAATACGTCGAGATAGAGCAGAACATTGATAGCTTATACAACCAATTTCCCCGAGGAATGTTTGGCTTTCAAAAACAGTGACGATCACACGAGAAGCTCTCTTGCCGTTGGTGGAGCGAACGAGCAAGAGAAAACGGCGAGCATACAGGGGATGGAAGCTTCGGGCGAGGTTCATGGCGCTAGCCATTTAACGGTCTTTGCGGAGAATTGAGTCATCACGCGGTTCACCCGGAATCTCGAATATTTTCCTCCCGATAAGCGCTTACCCTTTCTATCCACCTTCGGTGTTTTCTCGTATCCCCTGAATTTCTCCATTATTTCGCTGCACTATAACCGCGGAATATTTCGACGAGAAAATTTTAACAGCAGCAGGTTTTGTGTAAACGTGGCTCAATATACATTGCACAATTCCCAAAACCCGATAAACCGTTTCGAAATCTCAGTTTCATATTTGCACGATCAATCTTATTTTCAATTGATTCCCACGTACCACTTTTCGTCGTTGCTGTATTCTTGTCTCTCGTACAGTCAATTTTTCTTCCCTTTGTGTTCTTCACATGTCGTTAGCTCCCTTCGCTTTTTTAAACGAGCCCTTCAGGAGGGTCAAGTGCTTGCTCTCGTTTAAAACACCACTCGAGTTATATTCTCTAATTAACTCTGAGGCAATTGAGCCGCTCCGATGTATTCGCTCGGATCATTGACATACTCACTGCTCTCACATGTTTATCATAGCCCTCACAATGCCATTTAGGGTTTCGCAATGACACACGCGGATCCGCTGATAGAAAATAAAACTCATATATCGATTGAAAATTAATATGCATGTCTAGACTTTCGGCCTTAATTCTAAGTCGGAAAAAAATCTTCTATTTGTATTTCGAAATGTCTTTGAAGATTTTAAGATTAAGAAAATGGAGGAAACGCTTTGGTTTATATCAACTTGATAATCTTTAGGACTTGGTAGATGAATATATATATAAACTGGATTTATTCGGGAGCCCTCTTAAACTTCGTCGGGGTCGGGATTCCATGCAGAGTTTCTTAAGGTTTTAGGTTTGAACCTTCAGAGCCGCGAGGATGAAATAATTTATGCGCAGAGTTTGGTCGCGCTCGATCTCGCGCCTTTCGTGAATCTGCTCCAGCGCTTAATATCCATGTTTTTTTTTTCTTTTCCTCTTGCTCGCTCGCTCCCGTGTGCAGCTTTTCTCACGATAAATCGGACACGGTCGATCCAGCATGGCTTTGCTGATCTCTCGATTCAACCGAGTGAAATTAAATCGGTGGAGAAAACGCAGGAGCGAAGAGAGTTGAGAAATCGATATATATTGAAGACGAAGATCGACCGAAAGGTCGATGCGAAAAGCGCAACGACGAAGAAGCGACGGCGGTAAGGCAAATGCGACAAGAAAGAGGAAAGGGGAGAACCGTTTCCGCGCTACGATTAGACTTTAATGAATTTTACGAGATGCACGAGAGAGGTCTCGTTCTCGGTGTTCTTCACCCGGGCAATCTCCTCTCGAAATTCATTAAGAGGTTTCTCCTCTTGAAGACGAGGCAGGACGTGCAAGACGTTCGCGAGACGATGAGCACAAAAGAGAATGAGAGAGAGAGAGAGAGAGAGAGAGAGAGAGAGAGCGAAGCATGTCGATGCACGAAGAAAAAGCACCGCGGAAAAGCAAAGAGAAAACCGGAAAGAGACACTCTCGAGAAAAGGAGAGAAAAAGAAAAGACTTCACCGTGTATAGGCTGACGACTGTTATAGGAAGAGAAGAGAAGAGCGACGCCGTCAAAGAAAAAGCTGCAGAAACGAAACAACATAGAGATTCTCGCAAAAGTCTTTCTTCCCTTTTTTCTCTTTACCTTTTTCGCTTGTGAACTCATGGATGAATATTAAATTTCCACGAAAGCGTAAACTTCTCTCTTTCCTTTTGGCTTCGTTGCTCTTGTTTAATTTTAAAACACGCGTTAGCCATGTCCCGTAACAAAAAATCAGTTTCCAACGATCGGTATATTTGCCAAACCTTTGGTTCAACGTCTGCCTTCGCGGCTGCAGCTTTCACGAAAATTCTCTCGAATCTCCTTCGTAAAAGTGATATTAATCATTCGCAATTGCATACTTACATTTCAACGTTGATTCCCTAGTCCCAATACTCTATAATCAGCTAATGCCTTCATTCTACGAGATTCAATTTTTTTATCTCGATTTTGCAATTACGACGAATTATTTAAAAAAAAACGTCATTCATATTTTAATCCATAATTATGGGCGAACAAACTAATGATATGTTAAAAATGGTCAACGCACTGCAATTTGAACGCGTTTAAATAATCTCCTACCTCGCCTCAGTGCATCGAACAAATTAGGCGTAGATACGCCGTTTTATTTCAATTATATGTCAGAAATGGCTATCGCGATGGCAAGTAGTAATACTCTGTCATGAACCGAATCTATCCGGAGGCTAGCGATTATTGCGCTCTCGCCCATAAAATCTCATGTAACAACAGTAAAACGTAAGTTTCGCGATGACTGTTACACAAGCGGAATGCGGTTTCCCGATCGGATTTTATCAGGATTCATTGGCATCCGAGGGAGCAAGATTTTCAATCCATACTTGTACCAGATTATACAATCCATGCTTTGTTTATATAAATTTATACGAATATGACCCAATGATGATGAGAGTCATTAGAAATTCGATTCGTAACAATCGTTTTTTTGTTTTACCACGCGAATCAGATCCGACGAGCGTTTCTCCTCGCGGTTATAAAAATTTCGGTATCCTCGAATCTCTGATACGAACGCCTGATATTTTCTCATAATCGCGCGGCGCCGACTGCCAAATAAGTAGTCTATAACTATAAAATGAAGCAACTTCGGAGAACCCTATCGCGGCATCGCGCCCATGCAACGATAACCGATCATATAGCGCATAAAATTGTCATAAAAAACGATGAATTCTTCCGGAATTAATGCAATTATTTCTGAATTTTCATTCGTTTGTTCCGTTTTTGAGTCACAAGACTCGCTAGAATTCGCTTTACATTTTTTCCGCGTTCGTTTTACAGGTCGGAACGAGCTGATCGCCCGTTATATCAAATTAAGGACCGGTAAGACCAGAACGCGAAAGCAGGTTTCTTCGCACATACAAGTCCTAGCGAGGAGAAAACTTCGGGAAATCCAGGCTAAACTCAAAGTGGTAAGTTTTGTTTACATTTGTAATGCCGCATGTAAACATATACGAATCTTTTTATTTTCCTCCATACAAAATACACATAGAACAATGCGAATTTTTTTTTCTCCATAATTTGCACTTTTCGATGAAATTTTTCACGATACGAATGAAAATCAAGTTTAAAAAAAATGAAAAAAACATAAAAAACGCAATAGAGAAAATCTTTTGGGTTGCCGAAATATTTTCGGTATTGAATGGCATTAATTGCGCAACGGGAATGTGAACATGTTGATTAGTTGCTGCAACGATTGAGACGAAAAATTTGGGCAAATCATATATTGAGAATTGACCTCGCTACCAAACACGGATGAGGCGTATCGAAATTGCGGTACATAGAAAATACAAATGTCCGCACAAAAGCTTGGAAAATTCGTTGGCGTCACGCTTGATCAGTCTACCACGAAATATTTCAATTATTAACGTACCAATATATAATAATAACATATTGACGATTGTAATAATGGAGCACCGTTGGGTTTGCGTGCTCGATAAGCTCGAATAAATTACTCGTAAAAATGAACTCCGCGTTCCGTTTAATCAACAGCTGAATTATTAAAATGCTTCGCGAACAATTGCAGGAACGCGGACGCGGATTGCGCGGACGAAAACGCGTATGGTCAATAAATCAGAGTCTCTGTGTACCCCGTTCCCCTAGGCTCTCCATTCTTCGTCCGGTTCGATAGATATCCGACAATGTCTGCATCCATATTGTAACGAGACTACATGCAAATTATTGTCTATTCATTGAATTTCGCCCCGAGTGTTCCAACGAAAGGAAAGTTTATTCATTCCAAAAATCCCTAACACGCTTTAAACATTTTTTCTTCTCCGCTAAATGCAGTACAAATTTGAGTATTGAGTAAACTCGGAAATCATCCGATCACAAAAATATAATGATCCGTGTGCCGCTCGTGAATCTAAAACCAATCAATGCAACTCTCTTCCCACACGAAGCTCGATCAGGACAAAAAGTTGAATGTGGCGAAGCACCACAAATACAGTACCAGCCGAAATCACCCGAAGCAAATGTGCGTTAATGTATGGCTCTGTGACAAGTTACATGAACTTGTATTTTTGCCACCGCAAACGCCATAGATAACGATCCAAAGCTCCATTCGTCTCTCTACATATTATCTATCCATAGGGAATTGGCCAGGAATTTTGTATGATGGAGAGGGGCGATGGGGGGGGGGGGGCAGAGGGAGGGTAAAGACAAAAAGCATCAGAGACTAGAGCACACACGATCCGCGAGAAGAGGACGTTTGTCTATACTCGTGTGCGTTTCTGCGTTCGAATCGCCTCTGTTACCGCAGTGGCGCATGCCACGAACGTTATTCACCGAAGCTAGCCTGAACTGGCCCTCTTTCTCCTCGGACACCGGGGTTCCGCGTGTGTGACGTAATTTGCTGGTTTCCGCTTCCGACAGTATAGCAGTAGCGATATATACGGCGCCGGGGCAAAAGAGAAGAGAAACGGAGGCGAGAGATGGCGTTGAATTCTCTTTATCCTCTTGTGCGTTCGGAGGATCCGATATCGTTGGTATACGGCACCCTTCCAGACCTCCTATATCTGACGCCTTTTTAAAGTCGCAATTTAAACGTTTTGCTTTCCAATCCGGCAGCATATAATGAAGCTTACAGTTGGAAAAAAATTGATGGCCGCGAATCATTGAAATGAGGAAAACAAATCCTTGCTATTTTTTCCACGGAATGCAAAATTTGACCGATCACAAATAAAATACCATGCCTCCATAGAAAATATAGAGTTCCTTCAATATTCTTTTTTTTCCCTCGAGGAATTTCATCGTACTTTTTTTTCCCCCGGAGCAATCAATGGCTTTTGATGTAACGGTGAAAAAAGGAAAATTTCCAATTACGCGAACGGGCGCTGGAGTGAGTCCTTTTTTTTAGTAGTCCTGTCGACCCCTCGGAACATGTATATTTGCATATATACCTATCAATGCATACTGCACGCCCTATCCATCCGGCAGAATGTCGATAAACAACAGAGAGCGCGTGGCCGAAAAATAAAGCCGGCATCTCGATAACCACCGCGAGGCAGCAGTGTACACCAAATTCGACATACCAGGCCAGATCCCCTGGAATGAAGGAGGAATAAAATAACGAGAGGAAAATGAAGAGGAAAAAATAGAGAACTAAAAAAACAAACAAACGCTCGCAGAGTGGATTAAAAAAAAAAAACACGAAAAAAAAGAGTGTTTGAGGGAGAGAATGGAATGGACAACGCACTGGGGATGGCGAGTATAGTGGGTGGCGGTGTACAGCGAGCGTGGAAACCCTCTCAATTAAACGAATCGATTTCGGGTTGTGGGAGAAATGGAAAAGGTGGTTGGCATGTATACCAGCGTCAGCAACAGCACAAACCCCAACGTACAAGTGCACTTTGTATACCATATCCCCCCACGCTCTCTCTCTCTTGTGGATTTTGCTCTATGTATACTTGGTCGTCGAGCTAGCAATGTACGTCCAATAAATATAGACGCCACTCAGTTGCACGTAGCTCAAAGGGGGAATGGCCAGTGGTTATACAGCTCTCGCACGGTGCTCCGTGAAATTCACTACTGGCCGCGCAAACCCCAACGAGCATTTTCATCCCCAGTTGGGAATTTCACTCCAAGCATGCGGCTCGCATGCATTCACGTATCCGTGTATGTATAAAAGTATTCATACATAGCCACGAATTTTTGGTTTGCAGACATCGATCCAAACGGCCACGGACACCTGGAGATCCACGTGGACACTCCATAGTCATATCTACCCTTCCGTCAACCCCTGCCATCCCCTTTCTCGTTTCATTCGCAAACTGCAACCAGAACTATAAATATATACACACATAACTATACCCAAACCGACGGAATATTTCCTGCCCAATTTAAAACGTGACCTTTCCCCCTCTTTTTCTATATAAACATCCGGTGAAAAAAAAACCTCTGCAAAAACTCTAGTATATTTACCGACAGTTTGTAACAAACTTTGGCGCTCTTGCTTCCGAATGCGGTTATTAAAATAGTGGAGATTCTCCTAGTTATAAACGTTTGTGCATCCTCGGATTCAAAACATTAATGTTTGCGTTTTCGAGGTTCCACGCTCTGAAGCAAAATTAGCTTTCACAAAAAAATTAGTCATTCTCGTACGTCGGAGAATGTGCAAATCTATAATCCCTTCGAGTTTTAACATTTTTTAACCGGTATCTCTGGATTACGTTCTGAATTGTCAACAACAAAAATATTCGAGTTAATGATTTTTCAATTTTATTTTGTGGAAACAATTGTTAGTCTCGGAATATCCATCAGGATAATGAAAAGGCTCCGGATGGAAAGTACGCCAAGCCTTTACTTATACATTTCTCCGAAGAAGCGCCCATGTAGAAGAAAAATTTGTCTCGTGTTCAACGCGAATTGGCGTGCTCGAACGATAAAATCATATGCCACGTACCTTTTGGCCATTCTCTCAATCATTTTTCTGTCAATTCATTGCGACGAACTCAGTATTTTGAAAAAGTTGGCACAAGATCCATCTATTTGTGTAGAAAGAGGACGCTAATGCATTTTATGCTACGTGTGACATCGAAACGACTGCATGCGAAGCAACACTTTTTGAACAAATGTACTGACTAGTGAACCGGAATTATTGGCAAATGAATAATAAAAGTATACTCCTGGCCATATAGTTTGGCGCTTTCCGGCAAAAAGCAACGGAAACGAGAAACGATAAAAAGCAACTGAGTTCAAAGAGACCATTTATTTCATTCCCTGTAGAGATACATACAAATACATATCGATGGGTCACCGGGAATTCTCTATTTTGTATGACCAGCCGCTTCTGACTGAAAATAAATATTGAAGCTTGATTCCATGTGACGTCTCTCAGTCGTGAATCCTTTTTAAATGTTTTTTTGCACTAGGCGTTTCGTTTTTTATTTACAAATTATTTGTGCCCTTGGGATGAGCAAAAAAAAATAAACTTCATCCTAAAAAGTAACAACAGTATAACGCGAATCGATTGAAAATAAAAAATAAATCGATTATTTATGGAATTTGAGAGCGAAAATATATTTTATTTTGATCGATGCGGCAGAAAAATCTAAAATAGTGATTGAATAAAATTGTTATAAATCGATAGGATCACGCGACCAAGGAAAAAGCACTGCAGACAATGTCAAGCTTGTCGAGTGCCCAGATAGTATCAACCGGAAGTTCGATACACAACAAGCTGCCCCATGCCTTTGTAGGGCCTTTGGCCCTTCACGCTTCCACCCCCGTCTCCTATCCGGGAGCGGTAAGTCCCAATAGTCGAGCAAAAGAATTTGTTGTTTTGCCAATGTAAAAGAACAAATGGAGCTTCGTGTTTCGCTGTGTGCCTTTCACATTACCGCAGCAATAACGCTGTGTTCATCGTAAAATTGCCTCGATCTTCTATAGTTGCTGTTATATTCACATTTTGCACGGCGTAAGGATGTCATTGACGCTGGAAGAGCGTGCAATTTCTTTCGCTACGAAACGAAAGGCTTACGCGTGAGAAAAAAGAACTAACTATCTTGATAAAATGATTTTCATTGCCCTCCTCTGCTGATACTCGCCCGCAATCTGGGGGACCTTGTTGTGTATTGTTCAATCGTCCTTGCTCACTCGATGCACATCCCATTAATTCGTACACTTTATCCCTCATTCACCTACACAAAAACACTCACACATACACACACACAAATATGTGATGAAAATATTAACGTACCTTAACCTCGATGTCGCTATTTTGTGTGTTTGGAAAAACGTTGATTCTAATGATTTTGTTTTTGTTTTTAATTTATTTAAATACAGGCATTGCGTACATTTGAATTCATATCGATCGTGTGGATTAAGTGAACTTTGTCAAAATAAATTACAGATTAATCGTCTCCGTGAGGAGATTAAATTAACAACCGATGCCAACTTTGGTAATATTATTCATTGTTTGATCTTGGTTGTTCATTTTCTGTCCTCAGAACTTTTGGCAACCTGGCCTGCAACCAGGAACGTCGCAAGATGTCAAACCTTTTCCACAACCCGCGTACACCGGGAAACCAGCGACAGCGGTCTCGAGCGGTGACATGGTGCAGGCACAACCGCCGCCACCTTGGGAAGGACGAGCAATCGCCACTCACAAACTCAGACTCGTCGAGTTTTCAGCCTACATGGAGCAGCACAGAGATCAGGACATTGTGAGTTGCTGTAATATCAGCTTTCTGCTTTGCGATCTTCTTTCACTTCCATTCGTTGTTTCAATGATAAAAATTGCTTATGAAAATAATACAATTCCAACAACCATCCACAATATTTTTATTTACTATTTGCTTCATTTTTACAGTACCACAAACACCTATTCGTCCACATAGGAGGTTCAACAACATACGCTGACCCTCTTCTCGAGGCTGTAGACGTGAGGCAAATATACGACAAATTTCCAGAAAAGAATGGTGGCCTCAAAGAGCTCTACGACAAGGGACCACAGGCGGCCTTCTTCCTCGTTAAATTCTGGGCTGATCTCAACACGAACATCCAGGACGAAGCTGGAGCGTTTTATGGCGTGACGAGCCAGTAAGTCGACTCAACATTTTTTTAAAACTTTTCTCTTTCATAAGTTATTCTTTTTTTTACAACGTACCGGAAGCACGAAATGTGTTTAGTCACTTTTTTTTTTTGCGTTTTTCACGATTACACGAACGTTTATTTTTACAAGACCTTTAAAACTGCAACATACATAATGCTTACAGTAAAAATACAAAATAATCTTGAGAAAGTACGAAATGTTGAACAATAATCGTACGAAGTACGTGACAAATTCCAATGATTTTGAGAAAATTCTTCTTCGCAGGTATGAGAGCAACGAGAACATGACGATATCGTGTTCGACGAAAGTATGCTCGTTTGGTAAACACGTGGTGGAGAAGGTGGAGACTGAGTATGCCAGGTTCGAGAATGGCAGGTTCGTTTATCGTATCAGTCGTTCACCAATGTGCGAGTACATGATCAACTTTATTCACAAACTTAAGCACCTGCCTGAGAAATACATGATGAATAGCGTTCTCGAGAACTTCACTATTCTCCAGGTAAGTTATAAAATAATATTTTTCCCTCAATTCATTTACCAGAAATAATTTTAAAGGAAATGGATTCAATGATGAAAATAAAATAAAAATATTACGTTAACCCTTACGACCGCACGGAAGCTCAATATGTATATTTCCTTTTCGTCTCCAGGTTGTAACGAACAGAGATACGGAAGAGACGTTACTATGCACGGCATACGTCTTTGAAGTATCAACGTCCGAGCACGGTGCTCAGCATCACATATACAGACTGGTCAAGGACTAGCCTCATTAAATCTGCTCGCCATGCAGCCATCCACCCCCATCAGTGCCTACCACCACATAAAATCATCCATATATATATAAATAAAAAAAATTATATATATATACACATGACGCACACACACACACGCGCGCGCGCGCGCACACACACACACACACACACACACACACACACACACACACAAACTTAAGGTGTAAGTAAAACTCGACGATTACGTGACTTACTGAAAGACCTATAGACACATCAGTATAAATCTGTGTATACAGAAATTGTGACCATGGAAAACTCAGCTCACACGGGTGTGCTCTCAAAAATACGTTTTTATCAATATCGTGCGGAAAGATTCATCATGACAAACGTTAACAAGATTCAGGATTAAATCACAATTGAATCGAGGAACAACGTGATCTTTCCTGTGATGAGATTACGCTAAAAAGACAAGACACATACGAGGGTACCGGCTAGTCCAAGCTCCAGATTTGCTTTTTCACCCACTCGATTCGCGTTCTTGTCTAATGTTTTATTCAATACAAATTGAAAATGAAAGAAAAATGAAAATTTGACTAAATCTCGAACGACATTGGTCCAAAACATTGAATGTTTACCGATCGTCCAACCTCCCCGAGTTGGAAAAATAAAATAATGGTAAATTATAAGTATATATATTTATTCTACAGAGGACCGCAAAGTATCGACAATAACGTTGGGAGCCTAAAGTATCGGGTGTCCCCATGTACGATTTTTATTTCAAAAATATATAATCTTCTGGTGAATAAGAAAAGCAAATACTGTGATCTTGGAGTAGCGCTAGTACCGGACACCATACTATTAGTATTATAGTTTTTATTGAATAAACTAGGCAATAGAGATCGGACGAGACATCCACACAAACAGATTATACATATATTACAAATAAGAGGTATATATGTTAAATATTAAACGCAATGATTACGATTTACATCGTTACTAAAAATGATCGTGTATAAAGCTATCAAAGTGATTTTAAGTTTTTAACCAGAGATTGAAAGTTGAAAAACGGATGCCATTACGATTCGCAAGTCTCCTGAATTTTTATTATTTTACTATTTTTTTGCTATTAGGAAAAGAGAGAGAGGTAGAGAGGGGGGAGAAGAGGAAAAAAACGTGCAAGTTCTCACTTATAGAAAAAAGCTTTTTTATACAGTTGACATATCAGAGCTGTGGGGCTCTTCGATGCGACAGTTCTCATTTGTGTTTGTTTGATTGTCCGGATTGATGCTAAAACATGATAAACTCGCAATAATTGCACCCATGTTCGGGCTTTCCCATCTCTTTAAGCAGCAAAGTATAGGTTAGTCAGATGTGTTTGTATTTCTTATAATCAATCTTATTTTGTACTGTAAGCTTTCCCCCTCCCCTTTTTTTCTAGTTATATTACGTCAGTGGATTTCTTACTTAGCGTACAGGTTGTTTTTAACTTTTTACTATCGTTTACAATGCTATAAACACCACCATGATGGTTCGACAATCACGTAGTGCAAGATGACCAGCGTTTTTTTTTTTTAACCATTTTTGAATGTTTTAATGCCGATTTCAAAATCAGATGGACTGTTGCGAAAATCAGCGGTAATCGTTATAGTCATAGCAGTGTCTTTGTTGCTATTTTGTGGGGAAAAAAAAAATTTCTCGCGTATGGGTCTCATTGCCGTTTCGTAACACTTTTTTTCGACTTTTTTTTCTTTCTTTTCTTTATCAAGAACGAGATAATCAGTATACCTCCATCCGATCGAACATTGTACTTAAAGTAATCCTCGAAATGAAAAACACGATTATTAACGTTTAATGGAGGGACCATTCGTTCGGATTGATATTTTTACAAATTGACTCTCTCGTCCGAAATTTAAGTATGTCTTACGCGTACCGTCCTAGCCGAAGTCGATACTCAATAAATATTCTTGTACCTTTTTCATGTGAAAAAGAAGGGAACGCATTATTAGAGAGGGCTTGGGGAACGTGATTTTGCAAAAATTTCGGTACAATGAGTATTGAAAATTTCATTGAAAAAATGTACAAAACATCAATTAACACAGTTAGATCGTCTCTTGATTAATTTCTGATGAAAACACTATTGGAAAATTAATTTTAAGCCTTTTGCTACGGAGCCCACAACTTCATTGAAATCGATCTTTGGAGTAAGGACGTATTCGTAAATCATTCTTAAAACTGTCATCCTCCGGTTTCTTTATATCAAAGTTATCGTACAGGTTGTGTTTTTTTTTCTCTTCTTACATTTTTTTAAAAGTATTCTATTCGTCTGTTCTTTTTTCACATATGTTTTATTATTTTCCTTCGACGCAAACAGAACTTGCCTACCGAGCAGTAAACACTAACATAACTGAAGAAATACACGTTATTTTAAGAATACATTAAAATTAATTACCGTATTGTTGCTGTAACTAACTTTTACGAAACCAAGTGACAATGTATTTTGATCTCTCTTTAGTCAGAAATATATCCTTTTTTATTCAATGGGTGAGAAGAAATAAATTGATAGATAGTTTTGCTTTGAATAAGAAAGGAATTTTATTTGATTGATAATTAATTGAATTTCGCTTGAAAGAAGGATGAAAAAAACAAATTGGCAGCTTTTGTACTTCGTAGTTGATTTCACTTTTTTTTTTCAACGGAATACATATATTTATATCTCGCTCCAAGCGAGTTGGGCCGAAGTTTGTCACAGTTTCATCGGCATTCAATTTTCGTTTAAATTTCAATTTTTTATTTTTTTATTCTACCGATTCGGCTCTGAGTGTCATCGAAACGATCGAAATCGTAATATCGAGATAATCATGTTTCACGGGCCAATTGAACTCGCAATTTTTTTATCCGTTTTTTTATTATTATTTTTTTTCAGAAACTCGAAAATTATCATCTCTCTGGTTGTGCATTATTCGATAAAACAAAATTGTCGACAACTTGAAAAGCTGTCGACATATAATCTGTCAAGCCCGATTAAAACTCGAGACACAACTACAGAATTATTTTCAACCAACAAGACAAAATATAAAAGAAGTACATGAAATTAAAAGAAAAGGAGCACCGATACTAAGATTATAAACCGTAATAATTAATGAATTTATCGTAAGTGAATTACATTTATAAGAAAAAAGATTATGAAAATATATATTTATCTATGTCTTCTGTGAAGATAGAAAATAGTACTCTCTCACTCTATATTGTTAATATCGAAATTCGGCAAACCGGCAAAGATGCAAACGGGAGGAGTAGTTTAAGATGAAGAGGGAAAAAAACGTTTGAGTAAAAAGGAAAGAAAAAAAGAACAACAACAACAATATACGCAGCTCGGATTGTACACTGTATACGATAAAATCAACAGCGCATCCACATTTGTTAAATAACTTTGTAAATAACTGGCACGCAATGACCATTAAAAAAAATGTTCAAGTTCCGGAAATTCGTCACAAATTCATCCAATCCGGTAGGCTTTAGAACGCGGACGGTCAGTTTGTTTGTTCAAACCTACGAAATGTACTTGTTACTGAAACACTCTGTTCTCATTTTTGAAGGAGCCTACTTTTTTCGAAATCGTAATAAAGTATCGATAAGAGTGAAATGTTTTATCCTCCTAGCCACAATGTCGTTTCGAAACAAACCAAAATTACGAACATAATGATTTTGGATTCAAATTAATGCCTGCGCATCCTCGTTTGAAATTACAGCCTTTTTGAGCCATTCTTTTTTTTTGCCTTTTCTGAAGTATGGAAAGTGGATTATCACGCGGGGTGAGCAAAAATCGAATCGAAAATCGCAAATTGAATAAATGGTTGTGCAATTACTTGAAGGATCGTGGTGACCGACTTTGGAATTCGAACTTCACTGAGAGGACACATTGTTTTCGAGACCGAAGACCAATGCTTGTTTGTTTTTTGAATGATAAAAAAAGGCACCGCGACATATATCAAGTTTCAGATTTTCGATGAGATTTTATCGCGTTAGTGATAGATGAAAAATAATATGATTTTGCCGACTTAAATGTAGAAACCCTTTTGAATAAACTTTTTCTATCCATGCTTGATAACGCAGACACTTGATTTTTGGTCCAATTCGATCTGTATTCTTCCATATCCTGGAACTGCCATATCAGAGAATTGAGCTTGATCATAAAACATGAGTGAAAAAGAGCGGAATAATGAAAAAAAAAAATGAAATAATTGCAAGAAAATCCTACCTGTATATTATATTATAAATGAAACGAAACGAGGATCAAAGTAGTTGATTTAAAAAAACGCGTAAATGGAAATAAATGAAATGATATATCATTAAATTAGAGGTTTAAAAATATTATAGAATTCAGTATATGTACAGTATTTGAAGAAAAAAAAAAACATGTTTATAATTTGTATGGAAAAATAAAGAATTGATACAAAACCGTGTGCATTCTGACATTACTATGAATTTCATTAGCCATCGGAATGTGCGAAGTAGCGATTTTAGCTCCATTGTTTTTTTTTTTATTCATTCGTTAAAGCAATAACACGAGTTGTATGAATAGTTTGCTGAATCATAGAGATAAATCACACCGCATTCAATTATTTTGTGAGTTTCATTTCTGGTTTACATTTTCTTATGAGTCATGGTCTTTGTACTGTTGACCTTTATCCTTTTTATCTTGAGAGGGAGAATTTTTCATTTGTACTCGAATTTTGAACGACGAAACTATATGGATCGATCTCTCCGGCAGTCGGCACACATTTTTTCTGGGGTATTCTAGAGACATTCGTAGCCTCCACCAAGGAGGAAAATATCCGTGACAGCACTGTCGATCGAGCAAACTTCATGTCGTTGGATCATTTTCACCCACCACCAGCAATAGAAGAACGCAAACTTGAGGGGGGATGTGACATTTACGTTGCGCATTCGTGTACAAGTACATTGGCCATGTTAGCTGCGTGAAAGTGACAGTCGAAAAAATTGTTTCAACGTGGTACGTTGCGGTAACCCCATAAGTACAGAGGAAGTATGTGGACTCTTGAAAATTAAACCGGCGGATTAACACTAATAATTAATGTATAGAGTACTAATCTTAACCTGCGATGTATATACAATAACAAAATTTGTATACAGATGTTGATAGATGACCAGGAATGCGTGCAGCTTTCAAATAACGAATGAAAACTTTACGGCTGGCTTTCTCACAACATTTTTTTTTATTTCCTCGCTGATTTATATTCATAAATGTTTTACGATGTATCGTGTCCGTTGTTGTTATTCCCACTCTACGAACCTATGCCACAAACGTGAGGGTAAGAATGCTTAAAAACAAAAACATTACCGAGTGACAAGAATACTACACACGTTTTTCGATCTGAACTTCACCTCTGCGTTTTTTCAACTTTCTAGCAATATGTAAATGAAAAACTCGAATCCATCATCCATTGTGCAAGCTCCCTGTGCGAGTCTCCTCACCGATATGACGCTCCACCCAAAACGTACGCATATTTTGGTGTTTACCTATTTTTCTCTTTGAGTCTATAGTTAATCTGTACGTGGGAATGTTTTTTTTTTTTTTTTTCAGAAAACCTTCATTCACTCAAATACCTAAGTCTCTTGACTCTCACGCTGCAAAATGCCTTGGTCGGTCTTAGCATGCGTTATGCACGTACCAGATCGGGCGACATGTTTCTATCGTCAACAGGTGAATTTACCGTACATCTTTTTGTGCTGAAAATGTTGTTTTTCCATTTTGGTATGGCATAATTTTTATTATTCGTATTTTTACAGCTGTTTTGATGTCCGAGTTAACAAAATTACTGACCTGCCTAATTCTTGTGTACATCAATGAAAAAAGCTTTAGACAGTTCGTGAATGCTCTAAAAAGTACTATAATCGATCAACCTTTGGATACTCTGAAAGTCTGTGTGCCATCCTTTTTGTATATCATACAAAATAATTTGCTATACGTATCTGCATCAAATCTGGATGCCGCGACGTACCAGGTGAGACCAAATCAAAGACGCAATGGCCCAAAAAAAAGTCAATATTGTAGGAAAATCATGAGTCTTAAGTCCAGATGGACATCTTCATTTTCTAACAGAATTTTGTTCGAAATTCACGTTCAAGTACGAGGCACGCGAGCAATATATTGAATAAGAAGAAAAAAGTTTGCCAATGTCGAAAAGTTTCGTAATTAGGATCGAAATATAGCGGCGGATACGAAATTTTTTGCTGTCGCTGCAATATAAAACCGTGCCAATTTGATTATTCTGCAATAATGCAAAGTCCAGTTCTGTCAGCTGGATTTATTTATGAAAGTTTCGTATTACAGGTGACTTATCAACTGAAAATCCTGACGACAGCATTTTTTGCGGTCACAATACTCCGGAGAAAACTTCGAGGAATGCAATGGGGTGCTCTTAGCTTCCTGCTGGTGGGTGTGGTACTAGTACAGCTGGCTCAGGCAGGCCCGGCAAAAGCTCCTTCGGGAATCGAGCAGGACCATTCACTCGGTTTCGGTGCCGCTCTAACGGCCTGTTTTCTGTCCGGTTTCGCGGGTATATACTTCGAAAAAATTCTCAAAGGTTCTGACATATCGATTTGGATGAGAAACGTTCAATTGAGTCTGCTATCGCTGCCTTTTGGTTTGGCAACATGTCTTTTCAACGATGGGGCAATTATCAAATCTCGCGGTTTCTTCATCGGTTACGACGCTTTTGTTTTGTATTTGATTGCTCTTCAAGCTGGTGGAGGTCTCGTTGTCGCAATGGTAGTCAAATACGCGGATAATATTCTCAAAGGTTTTGCCACCTCGCTCGCTATCATTATCTCTTGTGTAGCCTCCATTTATTTGTTTGATTTCCAACTAACGGCTCAATTTACGTCTGGTGCTGCGTTGGTTATTTGTTCTATACTCATGTACAGTTATCAGCCACAAGCAGTCCTCCATGATAAGACAGCAACGGAAAAAGTCTGAATTACGAGATTTTAGAAATGCCTGAACTTTCCTCATTTTGCCTCATTTTATTCGACAGAGCGCTTTGGCACCTAGACTCGGCAAAACACAGATTTGATAAAACCCATGTTTTCTCCTCACTGAAGAAAATAATAGAAGAATAAGTTGAGCATATGGAGTTTTAATTTCTCTGGAATTTCCTTTTATCCACCCCGAATTTATTTTTCATCATGAAAAGTTCCTGTTCACATTTTCGCGATAGCCAGAGATTCTTCAATCTGACAGAACAAAAAAACAATGATTCGCCTGCATTATTTGAATTGCTATGATGAAAGGTCTGAAAAAATTATATTTTTAAATGATCTTTTTTATAGTATTCTCAAAGGTTAACTAGTGTAGACAAAACTGATGGGAAATAAGTGATTGTTTTGAAATCATCGAGATACGCCGTTTCAGATATTTACGTATTTGAATCTCTATTGGATTCGATAACTTATTTCACTAAAGCTAGACCCACTTGTACCTGATGGTATCTGTGCCTGGCGGTATAGGGTTTTTTTTCTTTTTTTTTTTAAATAAAATATACTTTCGAAACAAATCTATTGTGTATTTTATAATTATTAACCCAAATCCGAGATTTATTTCAGGACAAATTTCATCTTTAAATAGCAAAACAAATAATCACGTTAAAGTCCAAGTTCTTCGTTGGTATTGAAAGAAAAATTGACAGCTGGAGAAAAAAAAAATTTTTGCGGTCGAAAGATTGTTTCGACTTACGCGTGTGAGTCGAAACAGTTTTCAACTGGCATTTTTGTAGTTGATGAAACTATTCATTCTGCACGTCCTTTTTCTTGTATCATGAAAAACAACGGTAAAGCGTATCGACTCTCTGGGTGGCGGGAAAGAAATTTAAATCTCGGCAAGCTGTGACGTCACCGAGATAAAGGCACGAGTAGTAGTATTCATCAAGGAGAGTGTGGCAAACCTGACGATGCGTAGAAAAAAGAGGGGGGCTCGGCGTTTCTGCTGCTCCTCACTCCCGGACATCGATAGTCCGGTATTTGTGTCGTCAACTTTGTGCGGACCGTAAGTCGTGTTTCTGCTTTCGTCGGTAGTGGATTCGTCGTGAAGCTCTAAGAATCATAAAATGAGTTCCCCACAAGTGAAGAAAACTAAAATGACGAGTTCTCTCGATCAGCTGAAATCCATGACAACTGTCGTCGCTGATACCGGCGATTTTCACGGTGAGTTTAAATTCGATTATTTTTCATTTTTCACTTCCTCAGTATCGCATTTTCTCGATTCATATTATTTTCCGCCTTAGTGGGGAAACGGGTCAGGGGCGAAGGTTATTTATCAGTGCGTTCACCAACGAGTCGCATGATTTTAAGAGGGGGTATACCCATCGAACATCGAACGCGCACACTAGAATCCGCTCATATTTACTCAGCGACGTTGCTCAAACTACGATCGCAAAGTCGCACGATATTTTTCCTACAACTCTAACTTTTATAATCTGACGAAAGTCATCGCCATGTGGTTCCGCATGGCCAATGCTCCTAATAAAGCCGGCCGGCTTCTGCGCGGGTATAGCCAAAACTTTAATTTTGGCGCAACTTATCGTTAGAGCCGCGAAATTCAAATTTTGCAAACACGTACCAGCGTTCCTCGTATCTTCATGTTGTTGAGAGAATTTCTTATTCATTTATCTTGTTTTTCGCTCGTCACTTTTAGCTTACGGCGGTCAACATACACTTTCTTTCGTATCGTGACTATGCTCACGATAGCCTGAACTACGCACGAGATAATGCACGTTAAGAAACCGTCTGGCATTCGCGAGAATGACTAGAGTGTTGAAATCTTCAACACATCGTATTTACTCGTTTTCCACAACGATAAAAAAACATAATCGTTGCGAAAGAGTCATTACTTTTCGAAAGGCTTATTCGTCCCCTGGGATTTGTTCCATTTATCTAATTTTTTTTACATCTTTCCGTAATTATTCCGTAAAATTTCTTATTAATCCTTTTGAATAGCTGTAAAACGGACAAATTATATTTTCAGCCATGGAGCAATTCAAACCAACCGATGCCACGACCAATCCATCGCTCATTTTGGCTGCTGCGAATCAGAAAAAATATGCACACTTGCTGGAGAAAGCTGTTCATCATGGAAAAAAAGTCAGCTCGTGAGTGTATTCATTTTGTCAAAGAGAACATTATGTTCAACAGACAAAACGCACGAAAAAGACGTTTCATTTTCAATTTATTATTCGCTAAAAAAACATCGAGGCGTCTCTATTAACCTCATATTGACTTCCTTGCTAAAATAGTTTTGAAGGTATACGAAGGTCAACGGACGAAAAACAACAATGTGTGGAATGTCGAAAAATAAATTTAATTTTGAAAGCGATAAAGACAAAAGTCTCTCATCGATTTTGTTTTTTTTTCTTTCACTCGCAGTAATCTGAACGAGCAACTGGAGGCAGCTATCGACATGACATGCGTGTTGTTTGGTCAGGAAATTTTAAAACTGATTCCTGGTCGCGTGTCGACCGAGGTTGACGCCAGATTGTCGTTCGACAAGGAAGGCAGCATTGAGAAAGCAAAGAAACTCGTAACCCTTTACGAGGAAGCAGGAATAAGCAGAAATCGTATTCTCATCAAGCTCGCCTCGACTTGGGAGGGAATCCAGGCTGCCAAGTGAGTATGAGTTGCAAAAAATGCCAATTTTTCTAAAAAATTGATCATCAGCTCCGGAATACGTGACCGGAGTTCATTTCGCCTCAGGCGAATGTAAAAAATGAGATTTTGTTGATTTCCTGAATTTTCCAATTTTCGAATGAGTTCGTCGTCACTAACTTTCGAGAAATAAAATTTCCCCGTAAATGATCGTTCTCATTATAAAAAAGCGATTAACGCTTTAGCGAGTCTCGGAAATGTAATGAACTCCCTAACGACCCCGGACAAATAAACGAGACCCCATTTCCCAGGCCAAAGCTGGAAAAGGAGAAAAATGAAAATATGACGATATTGAATTTTCCCAGAGAACTTGAAGAACAGCACGGAATCCACTGCAATTTGACTCTTCTCTTTTCTTTCGCCCAAGCCGTTGCTTGCGCCGAAGCTGGTGTGACTTTAATTTCTCCATTCGTCGGAAGAATTCTCGATTGGTAGCAATTCTTTTCTCTTGTTCTTCAATCTATTTTCAACGCATTCGTAGAATGAACTTTGCATTATTTATTTATCTATGATAATCTTTCCACGCAGGTACGTCGCCAACACCGATGAAAAGACTTACGAATCGAAGGAAGATCCTGGCGTCGTATCCGTCACTAAGATCTACAATTATTACAAAAAGTTTGACTACAAAACTGTTGTGATGGGTGCATCTTTCCGTAACGTTGGTAAGATTCATCGTCGATAACAAAACATGCCCATCAATGGGAAAATAATCCATCAAATTTGTAAGACACGAAGAAAACTTGATCAATCTTAAAATTTTCAATTTTCGTTTCATTTCTTTTCATAATCAGCTCATGCCCTTTATGTCTTACCACTTCATTTGGATCTGTTCCATCTATGAAAATATGACCGATTTTGTTTTGATCATGTAGGGAAAATAAAGAAAAATTAACTTTTGACTTTTTTTTTGTAAATACGACGTTTACAGGGGAAATCAGAGAGCTCGGTGGTTGTGATTACTTGACAATAGCTCCAAAGCTGTTGGAAGAACTTGAAAAAAGTAACGAGCCGTTACACAAAGTCCTGAATGTTGAGACAGCCAAGAAATCGGATCTACAAAAAGTTCATCTCGACGAAGCCCAATTCAGATGGTTACTCAACGAGGATCAAATGGCCACCGACAAGCTGAGCGACGGAATCCGCAAGTTCGCCGTTGACATGCGCAAACTCGAAAAACTTTTGACGGAGAAACTTCAAGCTTGAGGATAAAATAACTCGAAATATATTTTTATATATTTACAATCAACCGATATGCGTTTCAAAACGTAATGCATATCCAATGTAAATAAAAAATTAACAAATGGCGTTAATAATATGGTATTTTTCGAGGAATGGAAACAACAAATTATTATTTTCTTACTGAGCTTTCACAAATTCACGGGTGGGTCAATTGTCCAAAGTGTGCAACGTTTTACCCAAAACAGAAATGTGAATAAATCGTTAAACTCTCATTGTGATACCCTGTCAACTTTATTTCTGAAGGCCATCAACTCTTTACATAAAATACTATAATAATTTTTTCGCTATTTTTTCAACATTCATTGAAATGAAAGATTCGTCCGCAGGTCCCCGGTCCATTTTTTTTTACCAAAAACTTCATAAAACGTGGAGGTGAAGAGTTTATGAAATTCTCCATGTGCTACGTAATTATTTCGAATGAACATCGTGGGAATATTGTGTTCTATTAATTAGTAAACCAATCATGAAAATTAGCCATTCTCATGCTCGTTTCACTTGAAAAATTGCTCAAGATTTATTTTGCGCGTTCCTTATTCTTGAAAATACGAAATAATTTTCTATAAAAAAATTTAATCGTACGAACTTTTTACACTATCGACTCTTCGGACGAAAAAAATGCATGTTAGATGGAAAACATTTTTTTCGGGAACAAATACGATGGAGATGACTTTTCTGAACGTTGGTTTATTTTACGATGAAAATAAGCGAACGATTCATCGTGGCGAGACGACAATATCGAACTGTGGGGATGAATGAGTGAAACCGTCCATTCCCAACATCGATGGTGGCTCTTGACCATGCGGCAGTGCGAAACGAAATTTCTGCAGGAGGCAGACGACGAAGAGAAAGTGAGTATTTTTGGCCAGAGTTTCACCCAAACACTTTCTTCGACCTGCAATGTTGGAGATAAACACAACATGAAAAGATCGTCATACTTTTGTGAAATTTCATATTCACTACATGGCAGTTTTGTAGTGACCTGATCCGAATGGTATGACCCATGGGTCGTTGACGAATTGCCCACTTCCGTCGATAAATCTTTCAGGCCTAAATACATCGGGATCACCCCAATGTTCCTTGTCCATGTGCACGCTCATCAGGTTCGGCAAAACTGTGTAATTTCTTTTTATCTCATAGCCCATGAACGTTGAATCGACCAGTGCACGGTGTGGTATGGTTGTCGGTCCGATGTTACTGATTCTCAATACCTCTTTCAGGACTGCATTCAAATAAGGTAATCTAATAAGAGGGGTAGGGAAAAATTTTGTCACCTCAATTTGTACGAATGAGAAAATAATTTTGCAATCTTTGAAACATTTTTAAGTCCAAAAAAAACTTTGTAAAGACAACTGAAAAAGCGAAATTCAATAAAAATGTAATCATTCTGTTTGGAACGCGAAAAAAAAAAAAAAAAAAAAATACAGATTTGAGAATTTTTAGAGAAACATAACATTTTCGCTGATCAATCGCAGAGCAATTTTCAATCGAGCTAACTTACGAATTTCTGGACGCAAGGGAAGGCAAATTGTCTCGGCCTATAACTCTGTCCAATTCAGCTTGAACTTTGTCCTGAACATCCGGTCGGACGGTCATATAGCCAATTGTGAATTCAATGCTATTGGAGGTCGTATCAACACCAGCGGCGAAAAAATCTTTGAGCAAAGCGACTAATTGCATATCTAAGGACACACATTTTTCAAGGAATATGAATGTGAAAAAAAAAGTACTGTGGAGAAATGAATATTTACCGTTGAATGTCGAGGTTGGATCATTTTTGCGAGCTTCGATCTCTTCCAGATAAACGTCAATGAGATCGCGGCTTATTCCTGGCTGCCAAGACTCTTTGTGTCTTTTCACTTCATCGGCAAAAAATCTCCAAGTCTGATTGAGTCTCTCGCTGAATTCAGCATAACCGGAAAATTTCGGAGCGACGTGTCTGAGAAACGGCAGATGATTTAGAATTCCACCGGTCACGTTCGAGCCCTTGACCGCTCGATTCATTATTTCCAACGTTTTCATTACTTTCGGATCCCCGCTTTCTAGATCGTACCTACGAGCGCGCGCGGCAAGATTTGTTCATTAGACGATTCGGAAGTTCTAGATCGTATAATATGAATATTCATTACCTCGATCCTTTGATTATTGACCATAAACTATTGAGAACTGCGAGTGACGTAGAAGTTTTCATATTTTTGATGGTTCCATTTTTCGACTCCCGTTCTATGATCTTTGTGAAGTTGAGAGCATCTTCGAGGATCATTTCTTCCATCGTTTGTCCACTCCAACCGAGGAATTTCAAATTACGAATGGAAAATCTTCCGAGTGGATAAGAATAAAGAATTGGAGAGTGCAGTACGATTTGTCATTCGATGTTTTTCTATTTTTTTCTTCATTTTGTACCTTCTCTGGTCGGACCAAACTTTACCATCGGAAAACATGACACCCCGTTTCTCGCCCATAGTCCGATGAGTAAATACGAAACCATTAGGTCTACCATCGAATTCTTGGCGTCCGAGCAATTCGAGAACAGCATCGCGTCCCGAAACGATCACCATTGGATCGGCAAGTCCCAAACGAAGTCCCACTACGGGTCCATACTCTTCCGCCAAAAGACACCAAGCTCTACCATGGGAAGCTGTTTTTTTGACTAGCCTTTTAAGATCCAATATATTGCCGACGAATGGCAAGCCTCGGGGTCCTTAACCAATGCAGTCCAAATTTTATGGAAAATTCGCGAAAATCTTGCCACGTCATAAAAAATAGAGTTTTACCAGGGGGAAACTTTTTCGGACGGTAGAGGTCAACCGCAACTTTAATCGTCAGCAATATGACGAAACATATAACGAGAAACCACATGATTTCAATTGGCCGGATCGCGCAGGTCGCAGCCAAAATCGTTCGATTTCGCAAAGCTTACTATCGGTCACTCGTACTATTTAATTAATATTTTTTCTGCGTAACTGAGCACTACCGTCTCAAGAGACGGCAATAAACTGTTGGAAGTTTTCGACCATCGTAATGGCTCGAAGCCGAAAAGCGAAACGCCTTTCACCTTTCTCGATAGCGGTACATTGGCAAATGGTCTTCATGCACATGGACGCAACTGACACATTCGGAGGGGGATACCGCAATGTCTCGAAAACGAGTTAATGCGCGTTGCAATTCTTGCACGTGCAAGTTGAGCGTTTTAACGCTTTTTCAAACACGATACATACACCGTCGATCGTTGTTATTATATCAATTAATAGTACGTAAACTATGATGTGACGCAATCCCAGATTCCATCACCTTACCTCACCTCGGGTATGAGTACAACTTCGGCATAATCTTCGTAGTTTACAGGAGCAGGTCCTTGGCCTTTCGCAATAACTTTGCCCGGTATGAAGGCTTACGTGTCTCTCAAACCGGTAATCGTGGATTCAAACTGTGCCAATCGCATGAAGGACTCGAATAAATTAGCTAATAATTTATATACTGAAAATTTATGGTGTCCCGTCGAACCCGTTCAGCTTTCACAATGTTATCAATTTCTATGAGCCGTTACGACGGTCATTAGATGCATCGATGAGGGATTTACATCATTATCGGATCATTATGCGAACGACGTGTGTGACAAATCTAATTATCCTCTCGAGGTGTCCGTTACGCACATGGTTAGTATTAAAAGGACGATTTTCTTCGGATCGCTAATTTTGTTCATTTTTTTAAGAACAGACAGCAAACAAATTTCATTCATGACTCGCCGCATGCGTGCATGCGGGTATGGCAAGCGACGATGCGATTTTCCGGAAACTACGTTCTTGCCCACTCATATTCTGCACGATACCGCCAGAATGAATTTTCTCATATTTTTCTGTACGAGAAATATTGTAAGCAATTGGAAAATTATAATTTTCGTGAATGTTGAAACGGCTGCGAGTGACCGAAATTTATCTCTGAAAAGAGTGTAGAACTCGCTGCTCCTCCAAATGGAGACTCGTTATAAATTCGTCATTTAACACGAATCTCGGCTTACAATTTTTACGAATAATTTGGACGGTCATTTTGCAAAGAGATCAAGAAACTTTGGCTTACTTTATGTCGCTTTTACGATCTATTTTAATGGATTAACTGCAGGCATGGTGCGTCAGTAGTATATATTATTTTCAATGCGTTAACGGGCGAAAATAAGAAAGATGAAACAGAAATAATAACAAGAATGAATTACGCGATAAGAGATGGCAAAACGAATCATCTTCGATATGGAAGAGCCCGCTTTGCCCCAGTGCATCACCATTAAGAAAATGTGGAAATTTTTAATATTCATAATATTCAATGAGGCGGCAAGCGATTAATATTTCCTGGCATTTATTTCCTCACTATAAGATTATCGTTATTCCGTAACAATTGTTAAATATATTTGCCACTGTGTTAGGTGTTTGCTCGTGGTAGGGGTTCGTCCGGGTTCAGAGTTGGTTGAATCGTACTTAAAAACATTCACATGCAGTGACTCTTATCTATATCGAATAGTTTCGAGGCAATATAAGTACGAATAACGAGAAGAGGTCCATACAGCTTCTGCGGTGGGGTTTCAACTTTAGTGAACTGATGAACGTGGTGGGAGAAGACGCACCGGATCAACGATATACTTGAGGGATTCGATCGGAATTATACGGCGTCGTGATTCCGTCGTCAGAGAAACGACACTAGGCGGGAAGGAGCCTTCTTATTTGACTTCCTGTACATCGATCCGTCGTGTTTTGTTTTGAGAACACAGTGAGTGCTCGATGAACATACAGATTACAAGAAATTCGAATTTCAAGAGGGTTTGTATTAAGAAGTGTGAATTGCTGAGGATCGGAGCGAATGACAGTGAATGGAAAATTTGATTACAGTGAATGCCGGAACACGTTCATATTGGAAGTTTAGCTGAGATTCAACGATAACGATGCTACCGACTAAATTTTCATTCTGGAGATACTATTCGATCATCCTGGTGAGTTCGAGTAGCATAAGGTCGATCATCTTGGTCAGAGCATTATGAGCTCCATAATAATCGAATGCACGAATGAAAATCATCATTTTATACAATTTTATTTATTTCAAATGCCATTCCCGGGCCGGGTTCATATAATTTTGGCATGTTTATCATGACGTTAGGTTCTTCTGTTTCTTCGTTGTTGTTCAGTCCCGGTGACCGTGTCGGAAACACGAGTTCCATCGGTCGTAAGTCGTTAAGTCAATAACGCATCGCTTTGCAGGCTGTATTCCTCTCTGCCGCGCTCATTTTTCTGCTCTCTTGGATATTGTACCAGGGAAAATTAATTGTCCGCGACGTCGGTGTAAGCCCATCGAACATGGCCCTCTTCTCGGTCAACGCAGAGACTTGATTGTGTCTTGTACATCGCGCACGGAGAGCATAATATTTAGTGGCCTCTTCTCATACAAGAAAAAAGAAAAACCGATAACACGAGACACTTCGAGATCGGAACAATAGCAGCGTCAGAATTTCAGATCGTAAACTCGCAATAAATCTGCGTACATGTATTTTTTTCAGGATACAAAATGGGGGACGGGGCGATTGCATTTTCGTCGCAAAAGTAATGCAAAAAAATGGTCAATCCTTTCGACGTACGCTATTTGCTATGATGAGTTGTCAAAACTTGGACCATTCGTTTGTTTTTGCCTAAAGTTGTTTTGCCGGTGAATGTTAAGTATCGAGTAAACATTTGTACGCGTTGACCCAAATGTTGAATGCAAAGAAAAGCCCAAGAGCATGCAAAAGCGGATGGATTCTTGCTTGACACGATCAGCATTGTTCTTCTTATCGCGTTTTAACTCTCTCTCTTGTCCCAATATATATTTTATTCAGCCCGCCGTTATACCGTGACGCTTGGAATCAAGCCAACGTTCCTAATTTTTATTTTTCTTCCATCTACTGCGATTCTAATCGTGCAGAATTTCGGCAAAACAATAATTCTTTTCTGCCATGTAAATTAATTGGATAATTAAATTTTTTCATTTTCTTCGAATGGGTTTTCAATCGTTCCGTCCAATGTACTTTTATTACATCGTTGGTACATTCTCATCAGTTTGATGATCGCGCTCGAAAAAAGGCGATAAAGTTCAATTAACAATATTCGTTTGTTCAGGCTGGTTGAATAAAGCCAATAAAAAAATATGCGAAATCTATAAACGCTATAGGTGGCAGAGTCGATTCCTCAGCTGTGGGCGAGAGTCGTTCGTGCGAAGCATTTTAAGCATCGTGTGTTTCTTATCACTGTAAAATTAAATTGAAACGTGTTATCAGGATTATGACGATTACTCGACTATCCTGGCTCGTAGAAATCGCTTTTGGTTTACGTTACCAGGTATTAATGTCTCAACCGTGTATGCGCCTACAAAATATACTGTCCGCCGAACCATGAGTTTTTCATCATCGTATATACCGACCGAAATTTCGGCACGTGTATGCGCGACAATAAGTATACGATACCACACACCCCGAAGCTTCTATTGCTATTTTAACGATACGGTGATTGCTATTCGCAACGTTGCATGAAAATTAATCTTCATTCACTCTCGTTTTTTCTTTTTTATGTCTACAGATTTGTTGGCTCGGTGTCAATGATGCTATTCCATATGGAGCGCATACCGATGGAAAGGTACAGAAAAATCCTGTCCACATTTATTTCATTTCTTTCTTGCAAGTTATCGGTCTTTAATTTTTTTTTCCAGCGGGCTTATCCGAACGCATCATGGCAACGACCAAGTTCAGGTTCAACTAAAAACTCAGGCCCGGTTAGTCGGAGGATCGAAACAATTGATACAACTTCAACGTCGGAGACGGATGCGTCCGACGAATTGTGGAGTGCAGCTTCGACCGATGTCAACACCAACATAAACATAAATATTAGAGACGAGAGCCGATTCGATCGAGACAAGACGAGAACATCGATCAGGGATCCATCAGTCATTGAGGCTCATTCGGAAACTCCGGACACTAACGAATGCACTCGGAGCAAGAATTCTGCCCTTAATCCGAATGATAAAACAGGCGATTGCTTTCGAGAATATGAAAATGGTTTGCGAACTACGAAAGATGAAATTGTGCCTCAGGAATGTCCGGTCACCGGACGTAGAAGTAGCGAATTTTCTAGCCAAAGCTCCTCCGACGATGAACCACCGATCAACGTCGAAGGCGTGTTTGAAGTAGGCGATGAGGCCGATGCCAAAAAAACTAGCAACGTTTACACCGGAGAGGGCATTACTGTCTGTTGGATTGAATTGACCACCATTAGGGAAGACACTGCCTCTAGTTCCCCGAAAAAGCTCGTCATCAGAGAATTTTCAATCTCTTTCGGAAATTCTAATACGATACCAGAAAAGTACATGGATTGTTCTAGGATACGCGGAGAAATATCACCGGGTGAAGAAAAACCCGTGTGCGAATCGTCGCTCAACGAGATGATCGTCGACGACACCAAAAGGAGTCGAGTAGTGGATTTCGCCAAAGACAGCCAAGATGGTTCCATCAACATTCGTCAGTATAAGAAGGTCAAATGTGCAACGGGTAGTGTAGTATCTAAAACCATTTACGAATGGCCCGATGGTACTGATAATCCGAAAAAACGAGTAGAAATCAAGGTAGCACCATCGGTACAAAATGTTCGTTCTGAAAAGGATGGAGAACCTTCGCTGTGCGCACCAGATGCAGTCGTCACAGACTCCGGGGACGCGGTTACGTCAGCGGCTTCATCCGAGTGTCCTGCTGGGGAGTCGTGTGAACAACCAATCCTATCATGCGAACATACCGGCACATGCA
Source organism: Campopleginae sp. 14b (assembly GCA_030522525.1). Lineage (NCBI taxonomy): Eukaryota > Metazoa > Arthropoda > Insecta > Hymenoptera > Ichneumonidae > Campopleginae sp. 14b. The sequence continues at coordinate 147,086 of JAPYYS010000160.1, forward strand.
ATCAAACGAAAACGTCGACTTCTTGCGAAGATGGCACATGCGCTTCCACTCCGTTACCCGAAGACTCAATATCAACAAGTAGTTCACTCGAATCTGAACAAGCTGCCCCGGATCAACCAAAAAAAAATATAGAGAACTTGTCTGAAACGCCAAAAGTTTCGCCTCCTGACTCTGATAAGGAGATCGAAAAGAGTTGCGCCGAGGGAGATTGTACCGAAGAGCCTGCCGATGACCTAGAAGGCGTTGAGGATTGCTCCCAAGGAGATTGTACCACAGGACCGTCCGATGATATAAAGAGCGCTAAGAACTGCACGAGCGAAGATTGTGCTGCAGAATCTTCCGATGAGACTCCTGGTGACGTCGTAAACGACTCTGCTAGTTTTTGTAAAAATGGTACTTGTACCAGTGAAGAAGATTCGACCACTCCACAGACGAGTAAAATGGTAATTGAAGAAAATAAAGAATGTCAAGAAGGCTCGGAGACTTGTGACTGCACTGGACCATCATGCCCGGGTGACGTTGCCGAAAAGCCGACTTCCATGTCGGCGGACGACAAAGTAACCAAAGAAACGGTCACCCTCTTCAGTGAGGAACTGCCTCGCAATGACACTGTCTGTGACAGTGAATCTCAGGAATGCTCAACTTCGCCGACGTCCTCATCGGAGCAAGAAGGAACAACCGTCGCTCCGCCGTTTATCAGTGACAGTGATGAAATGTCAGGGCAAGTCGATGATGTAGTTCCCGGGATAAGTTCTGAAGAATCAACCACCACAGGTGAATCCGTTTCCACAACAGACACAGCATCAACCGACATTCCTACAGGATCTATAATTCCGGTTTGTGACGATGCAACATCTGAAGATTGCGTATCTGTGGGTCCAACCCCATCCGATGTAACTGAACAATTAACGACATTGGAGGCGACAGAATATTCCCCGACGACTGAGAACGCGATGCCGATGGGTACTACGGAAGGGAATGCTATGTTACCCGAAGCCGAATCCAGTGAAGATCAAGAGCTTCCGTGCGAACGGGACTCGAGTGGAAAGAGTTGTGAAACAACAGGATCACGCGAACCTACTATTTCGCACGATGTAAAAACGCCGTTGACGTTACCCTCCCATTCGGCACACGCTTCGGGCTCAACGGCTTCTGACGAGTTTCAGAACAGCGAAGATCCATTCAATTCCCCATTTACGCCGATACCAATGACCACCGCAGAATCGGAAGTCCCTATGATTCATGATTCAACGGAGGTGCCTGACAATCTATCGGTGTCGGGCGAAGAAACGTCAACCGACGAAGATTTGTCGATCGAAACGACCCCTGCAGCGTTAGAAAATGTTGCAGCCACAACGGAATCTTGCGCTTCTTCCGAAGATTGCAATACCACGAAAGATACGCCGACCTCTACCGAGCCCGTTAAATCAGCATCGATCACTTCTCCCATCAGCATCGAGAGCTGCGAGAACAACGATTGCAACAATACCAACGAACCATGTGTCAATACTACATCGTCTATTAGGTGCGAAGATTGCGACGACAGATCGTCGAGTGAGAATTGTGGGACTGAAGAATCCTCCGAGCAGATCGGATCAGAAGAATTAATAGCAGACAACACGACGAGAGAACCCACAGCCAGTATCAGTAACGTTTCGGAAACCACGGAAACCCGTCGTACGACAGTTGCATCCGCATTGCCGCAGGAACCAGAAGGAAAACATAAGTTGACATTGCGAATAAAAGTTCTACTTGAGCACATAAACGGCAAGGAGGAGAAAGAAAAATTAGTGCAGCTCGAGAAGCATCTCCTTTTGGATGAAATGCTTGACCAGCATGGGAATCATAGTTTGATATGGCATCTGAAATCTTTAAACAATTCTGCGAATATTGAAACGTTCAAATCGATTTTTAATCTTACGGATCTGGACAACCTGACGGAGATCTTTAGCCACGTGACCGAGTTCAACGAAGGCGGTTCAGAAAAAGTGACCGAACTAGTTACCGAGGACGAGAATGGAAGTAAATCGGAGGAAACTTTGTCGCGCGCAAAACGTGATATTTCTAAGACGGAAAAAACTGTAGAAAAAACAAAGAATTCGACCGATGCAGCGAAGGCTAAGGCCATCAAGGAGAGCCTGCCCGGGGTCAACGAAGACTTCCAAAAAGGTCTTGGTCACGTTCTTGGGGCACTATCCCACGAGCTTTATGATCGCGCTCCGAAAGCATCTAACAAATCCGTGGAATCATCGACTTCTACAATCATGAAAATTCTGGCCGATCCTGGAGATAAGAGGATCCATTCTCAAAGGCAAAAAAGGGCAACCAATGTGAAAGACATGTTAATTGAAGGAATGAAGCATTCCGTGGATGACAAAGACATGGGTCGGTGGTCAAACGAAAGGTTCGTTACGGCAGGCGATGGTGCTCGAGTCCGCAGTCTATTAGAGTTTGAAATAATGAGGGATCCGAGTGACGACCTTCGCAGGATTCATTTAGGATCGTAGATCAACTCTGACTGTTATACCTCATATGCAATAACTCTTGTAATGGCAAAAAGTGTTATAATAAATACAAACAATTAAGCTTAAAGAATCGATGCGTATGAACTTTGTCATGCGAAAAAATTGGCTGACTCTGTGGTGATGTTGTTGAAAGAGAAAATAAGCTCTTCTCCCATTTTTATTGGAAAATAACTTCATCAATAGTACAGACAATAATTTTTATGAATCCGACTACCGTTCGAGTAAAAGAATGTTGCTCAGCAATTAGGAGGAAAAGTTGTACACGTGCGTTTCTCACATCTCGCGCTAGGCTGAGAGAAGATGGTTTGGCCAGGACATTTCATGTACGTTTCCATGAAGCTCTGAGTCTTGGAGTTCCAGGCACAGATGACATATTTTTGTAAGCAAATTTTGTCACTGGGATCGGCGAAACGACCATTTGTTACGCAGGGTGAAGGCGCGGACGTTGTCGACTCCTGTGAGGTTGCGGTCGCCCAAAGACACGACAACGTTACAAAAATTATAAATGCCGAATGACTGCTCATTTTTCGATGAAAACAGGAAGTACCGACTGTACGAGAAAAATCTTTCGTCGCAGTAGCTTCCTCCAGGCTTTTTCCCTCTACAGCCAATAATCTGTGGATGGCGAGCGTACTTTTATATTATTTAGAATGTAGGGAACACCTCGTACCAGCAATTCACTGTTCCACGATCGAGGACAACTGGAGCCCAAGTTGCGCTGTTCCACAGAATTTATTCGAGACGTTGCAGTAGGGAAATGCTCATAAACGCGTCATAAATGCTTTTTTTACGTTATTCAAAAACTGAGATTACTTACGACTGAGCGCTCGCGACAAAGCGCTCGTGACTGATAAGAACATGAAGAATCTTTGGGTTAAAACACAATTTCATTTATAACTTCGCTCAATCACGTGCAATATAATTGATTCTGTAAATGGAAGAATTAAGAAACCTTGAGGATCTCAGTTGGAGATTCGCTCTTTACGAGGAAGTCATTAAAGTATTCCGGGATATCTTTCACTGGTTTTTGCTGCATTGGGAAGGTAAGATCAGCCAGATCGCCGAGACTAAATAGGAAAATAATATTTTTTCATTAACGATGACCGAGTATGCCAACATAGATCGTTCCGTCTTCGAAACTTCGATCTTTCGCTACTCTACACACACGTACAACATGGTTCAGCCTTTATATGTATATATATGTGTATGCAGGATATTTAAACGATATGAAGACGGGGACTCACGCACGGACGTTAAACCCGGTCATACTGACTTTCTCGTCGCTTTCTGCAAGGTCATTTTGTATTCCGGAGATTCACCCTCGATTTCCTCGTTGTAAGAGCGAACACATTGCGTTACGTTCTACACAGTAGTGAATGCTTGTCTATACGTATATGTCGATATTCTTTTTTCCACGTAGCACGTTTCTCATTGCTAATGTATGAGAGTCACACGCATTTATCGCTCTCGACTCCCGCGGACTAGTACACCATCAGCTTGAAATATAGATGGATATTTGCAAGGCAGCTATTTCAAAAGGAGATCCATAAGAAGCTTTTCCCAATTCTTTGCGAGACCTACGACGTTGGCAATTGATATGCGACGACCGGGTTTCAAATTTATTACTTGTGCAATTTGTTCGGAGAATTCTTATGGATCACAAGCGTTCGCGATTAGCGCCAACAGTACCGAAACTCCGAAACTCTTGAGTTGTGAAAACGACCATTCTCGGTTGAGTGGTAAACAATTTTATTTCTTTATTCATGCCTGTCGCATTTGGATTCTTAAAAAAAAAAAATTCTCATTCCGAGGTAGAATATTTTCTGACATTACGATATAAACAGTTTTCCTCATGTCAGAAGAAATAATGTCTTTGTAGTGGCGATGAGGAAGATGGATGTTGGACGAGATTGAAAATTTGAAGGGATCCTGATGAGCCTACGCTCCACCCCATACATTTCGTCGGAATCCTTTTGTACACTTGCAACACCATTGCATTCTCCATAGAACATTTAACGCGCCGAAGAAACGCATTGTGATTAAATGTGAAAAATTCTCTTTTCGTGAGTTTCGGGCTTCAAAGTTTTTCACATTCATTTACAATAAAAAGTGCCGGATAACTTCTATATGAGAAGCGGGATGAATGACTCGTTCCTTTCGTGGGTGTCCGTCACAAGAATTTCATACAATTATTTATAACGATGTAAGTAAGTGAAGCCTGAAAAAATATCTTCGATAGATGAGCCTCTCGCCTCAAGGATTTTTCAACTTCGTATTCCTGAGCACCGAACAGCTCCGAGAAAAATATCGTATCTATACAAGAAGAAAAGGAATCTCGCAGAAAAACTCAAATGATCCAGCTCTCTGGAGCTGTCAAGGACTTCAGGTATAAAGGAAACAAAAACTCGAAGATAATGAAGCTACAAAAGTGACGAAGAGCAGTGGACAAGCTGCAACCACGAATCGAAATTGCTCCCTGGTAAAAGCGTTAATTATGGCGTTTGAGTAATCTCGAAATCATTAGGTCCGTCATAAATTCTTCAACATTTCTCGAAGAATAAAAAAACAAACAAAAAGACAAGAAAAATTACTCCAAATAATATTTTTTTCTTTGATTTTTTCCATAAACTGGTATGTGAGATTCATTATTTTTCGCAGACGTGACACGATTCTAACGAAAAGTAGAGCCCATTCGAACGCTGAATTCGAGCTGAATAAAATTTAATTCAGCAGTTAACTGCGAAAACAATTTATTGAGAGAAATGTGGACTATTTTGGGTTTAGAAGCTTCTCGGATGCATTCGCCTCCGAGGGTGGAAAAATGTGATATAATGGATGCTGTGTGAAACAGGTAGATTGACTTTTAATGGAAGGAGAGGCTGAGTGAGGGCAAAAGTTGATTATCCTCAGCAGGTAGCCCGAGCCGAAGAGCTTGGATTCTGGAGTGACGTATAGATGCACTGCTTGGGAATTTAAGATCGTAAATTATAGGTTTTGAGAGAAAAAGTAATGCGGCTTGAGCCCTTCCGTTGGGTATGAATCGAAATGTGTATACTTTGGCTGAGATACGTTCGTTGTATTCTTGCTCGTTGAGCAAAAGGTGCATCGTAGCAGAGTACAGTCATCCCCATACACAAGAGAGTAGAGTGAGAGAGTAGGAAAGGAGGAAGTCTCTTGTATAGAGTTGCGAGTGCAAGAGTGAAAGAAACGAGGGAGTCGAGAGGATTGGAGGTGGTGAATGGTGGTAAGGCTACACGAAGTAGAGAAGAAGGCCTCTCGAATATAAGAAACCCGGGCGCACGGTATGCCGATGGACTCTCTCTTTGACATTGGTCAAGTGCGCATCGACGTTGTAACAAATTTTGTTGTTGTTGCGCGTGTTACGTCAAAATAAAAACCATAAACGAGAGGAAAGTCTAAATAATCTGCATGTGCAAGCCTCAAAAATGCAACGATACGACGAGTTTTTATGCGGTTCAGTTTAATTCACGACAGTTTTTAGTTTATTCCCATTGTTTCATCGTCTTACTTTGGAAATACGTCCTCGATGAGGTGTGATACTCCGGTTATTCGTTAATTTTAGTTTTTTTTCTTATTTTTGTTTATCGGGTGTGTGCTACAGCAACTCGCCCTTGTCGAGTGTGCCGTCGAGTGTGATGCTACATAGAGGAAAGGACTGAGACATGAACGCTCGATTCGTGAGTAAAATCAACCATCTAACTAAATTTCCAATTACAATGAGTTTTACGTTCAAGAGTTTGCAATCGTTTCATTCAACAAATCGATTTTGGAGCTAATGTGGATCCAGACACCAATAGTTTTTACTCTGACGTGGGGCTCGGGTGGTGAAATTCGTTCGAGAGAAGCGAGAGTGTCGTGGTACACGATCGATTAATTATTGAACGGAAACACCGTGTGAGACGGTGCGGTCAGCTGGTCTTATCGCGTGCGTGCGCGAATTCCATCTCTTGGCTACCGGTAGTGAAGAAACGTTGGTTTACACTTTCGCAGTTAGATCATAATATCAATCGTAGAAGAAATCTCACGACAGGTAGAAAAACCAGTCGATGGGTAACAGGCTTCGTTCTTATTTCTGAAAAATAAAACGTAATAGGAAACGAAATAAAAACACAGGTATCGAGCGATCGATATCATTCTCATTCTCTCTCAATTGCTCTTGGCCAAAACAGATAAACAAAATATTCAGAAGACACACATTCATTGTGAATAACACAGTATTTAGCCCAGTTGGGCCAAGTTATTGAAAAGTAGGTCAGAATCCTGTGAAACCACAGTCGATAATCTTGACATTCATTTTCGCCAACCCACCGAGTCCTCCTTTTTTTTCTAATTCCTGACTTTCCCGAATTTACACAGCACTTGACTCTAGTACATCATTCAATATACAGCTATATATCTGTTGGAGTCAACAGTAATGTTACAAGTGTTTTCTGCATACACACGTACCTGCGAGTACTCGCAATACATGTTAAGTCCCTCGAGTTGTATGGCTCTCCGAGATGAAAGCTCGGTATTCGTTGTCTAGTAGTTTATGTATACACATATAAACTGAAACGTGGGAAAAGCCATCCAAGTATACATTGTGGTGGTTTATTTTTCTACTCCACAGTGTTGAGACCGCGAACGCTGTTGAGTAGAGAAATTAAGAATGAAGCGCCTGTATGTCAAATATATGTATTTATATGTGTAGCAAAAGATCGAGCCGAAGTGCTGTTACTTGAAAAATATATTGCGGTTGCTGCGTTATTAACAATACTTTATAATAATAGCTACTTAGTCGCGAAGTGAAAACTCGTTTTCGGCTGCTCGAACTTGCTTCTTATACGTCAAGCATCCTCCAGACTTATTCCACTTTGAAACGATAAATGCAATTCTCTAACAAAAGCAACTGCAAAGTGCACATATTCCGTGCAACTTTTTTATGGGACAAACAATAATCACGGCAAATCTTGTGAAAAAAATTCCTGCGATCGATTTAATTATCGGGTATCATCGTGTCCATACGAATTAATTTCTCGCTCTATGCGCGCCAACGATTAAATTTGTTGACCTCTTTAGTAACGACCTCTATAGATAATCTCTATAGTAAGTACGAAATTTCGGCAAATTAGAGAAATTCGACGAAATTTATTCCTTGAAAATTATCCGAGTCCATAGGCCCGGAAGTTGTGTCGATGGTACGCTCGACTCATTTTCTGCTTTTTGTTCAACACTTTCAGCGAGGTGTTGCCGCCTTATAGCGAATCTGCAGGAAAAAAAGGCAACTCGATGTCAAAGAATTCAGAAAGTAACATTCCTTTCATCCGGAATTTGTGAAACGATATAATTTTCATACGTTTTCTGGAACTTCCGATAATTACTTTTATCGGCAAAAAGCTGAATGTTTTTTAAAATGAGGAAAATTTCTCACCGAGATGAAAGGAAAGAAAGTTGTTGAGGTTCATTTTTCGAGAAGCATATCAATCACCGCGATGTGTCATAATTTATTCAAATTTTTTTTTTCCATTAATCGTTCTGCTCCACGATTTTGTGTTCATTTTTTAAGATCACAGAATTCCTAGCAACGGAACGTTCGTATTTTCTCTCTATTCCGAAACGTTTTCTTCGTCCTTAACTTTCATCCCTCTACTTTGCTCTCACTCTCGCGAAATAATATAGTCCAACGGTATAATAATAAATTCATGAAAATATATATGTATACGCACGTCGCTCGTTTCCTCTCCCCCCATTGTCTTTTGCCGGCTCGACAGACACCGTGTGCTGTTCGTAGAAGTTTTGGGCGGGCCGTTAGATGATCTCTCGACATAGAAAACGAAAACGACGCAAAGATACGGGAACATCCTCTGTCCCAATTATCTTTATTCCCACGGGACGCTTATCTCGGATAATGCGTTGAAACGGAGGATTGGAAAAGTAAAAGAGAGGGAGAGAAAGGGACCGGATAACCGGTGTCAGTTGAAAGGGATATTTGAATTATAAGTGAATTTCATTTCATTATTCAAAATATACGAAATGTAGTTCACCGTATCCCATGATCAAGTCACTCCGGATTTCATGTTTTATATTCCGACGTTCATTTTGCGTGACAAGAATGAGACGCTGAAATAAAATAAAGGAAATAGATGATCGTGCGAGAGCAAGAAATCACTACTTTCTTAGCTCGAGAGCCTCGAGTAAGCATTCGTGTATCCCCCGATCATAAGCACCCGTGTCTAATATCGCGAGTGAACTCATTCGTGAGAAATAGTAAAAAAACGTTAAAGCGTCTGCATAGATCGATTTTCTTGTGTGCATGGGTGCATCGGCGCTTTCTTCGTGAGATGTAAGATGGAAACTCAGGATTGATTACCCACAGATCATTGATGATTCGCAGTCGGACATTCGCTCTTCCTGTTCGCACTTATTTTTTCGTAACAATTACATTTGGAAAGAATATTCGTGTCGAATAAACTTGGAACTTCAACGAAAAACTGTAAACTCTACTAATTTTCTCTGCAATTTCTTCTTTGTGACTGGCCAAATTCCGAGAGGTTTTTTCTTATTGATTGTATGAAACAGTTGATAATAAAATTATTCGGGTCTAAGTCCATGAGGAAATCACAGTTTCGCGTCTAATTCAAACAAGCAAAACGCTCAACACATGCGCAGTTCGACGTCGCGATGCATCAAAGTGCATTAAAGCGACGCTGCACTACTCGTGGTAAGACGCAAACCCATTCGCCAAGTTTATACGTATATGAATGTTAATACTCGATCGCACACGGACAAGTACTCGTGCGGCTACACAGCATCGGCATATGCGCCGTCAAGCGCTCGCTCGTGCCGCACACGGGTCGACTCTCGTAATCCCCACAGCCCACTTACCTACATTATCCGAGTTACATCGCTCCTCGCGACTTTCGATGCCATACTGCAAATCCGTGAGCTCGAAATGTGGTCCCCTGAGATCTTCGTAGCGCATAAACGTAGCCGCGCTTCGAAACTATCAACTTCTTCCTTGCTCCTTTTTTTTCTATTCCTTAACCCGGTCAATTATTCAAGCTTAAAGCACGACTAGATGAAAATGTTGCGTACGTGAATGTTGACACTTTTAATTTCTCCGATCAGAATGAATAAAGTGTAAGTCACACAATTTTTATTCACGAGGAACGGCTGCTCCGTTTCGGTGTATTGAGATGGAAATAAAAATATTGTTCGCTCAAAAGTTGCTCCGTGGGATTGGCAATCGTTAATTATTTGATTGGCGAATGAATAATTCCTTATGACGGTGTGAATCTTTGAGGCATAGATCAGCTCGACTTGCACACGAAAGGCTCACAGTATTAATCAAATAAAATGATTATATTGTAATCATGATATTAAAATTGTAGTCACATTATATCCTGGCACGTATTTTGTGCTGTTCGATCAATCGGTCCTCTTTTTGTGGACACGATGAACTCGTCACATTTTTTCTGACGTTTTGTTACCGAAGCTGAATAGACTTACTTCGGATGAGAATAATCGTTTCTACTTGTCTTCGAGGAAACGAAGAAAGCGAAGGAAAGGTCTTATCACCAAGATCAAGGTCTTTAAGCTCTGAATGAATAGATGATTCATAAATGAATTGAAAAGTGTATGATTATGTGTTGGAAAATAAAAAGTAACTGTTTCTCGAGACCTACAAATTATCCGTGGAGGTCTTAATAGATGTTGCACACGTGGCTATAGTACGCAAGCAATACGCTCTTCTCTTTTTTGTAACGAATTGAGATGCACAATTCATTAGGATAGACGAGACGCGCGAAAGAGGAAAGCGCGGGAGAGAAATTCCGCGTGAATGCTACGTCGTGCACATGACACAATGCGGTATTAATGCACATTCCGAAAGACCTATCGTGCACTCCGAGTATAAGCAGAGAACGGAAGTGCATGGGTGAGTAAACTTTGGTCTCAGTGATAAAATATAAAAATCCAATACGTAATGCCGTATCGAACGAGGAAAAAAGGATTTAAAATCGGCCTCGAAACTCGGATAGCGTGGGAGCGATTCGAAATAATTTTGGAGTCACAAAAATGCCACATTCGAGTATACATAAGTATCATGTGGCATGGCTCGGGCTGTGGCTTTCCTTTTAATGCCCTAGCGTGGAGCCGCTATTGCATCTTTGTATCGTATGCGAAAGCGTCATGAAAATTCGTTCTCATATCATATATGCGAAGGGTTTCCGTGCACATTATTTATCGAGCGACCCTGACCCATTTTCGTTTGAGCGAGCACGCTCATTCGTGCATCGTTATTTAAAGAAAATTTGTTTAATATACATTTTGGCAAATTCCCTAAGGAAACTCCGTTGAACGTGAAACGTGTTTCGTTTTTCTTTGAAAATTAGTCTCTAGAGAACAAGGTCAAGTTGAGGTGTTAAGGAGTTCTAGAATTGTTATAGTACACTAATGGCTAAGGTCTGGTGTAGTAAATTGTACGGTAGATCGAATTCGTAAGTACCGACTCGTACGTTTTGCGCGAGAGCTATTGGAGGGGCCGCTGAGAGAGAAAAAGGTCTCTTTACTTTCCTACGACCGCGAGGTAACGGTCGCTTCCGGCTCTCCCTCTCTTGCGCGTTCTTCTTTGCTATATGTATATCCTTAACGTGGTCAACCTCAAAGATTCTCTCATTTTTTTCTTCCATGCACGTGCATTCCTTTAAAGTGCCTAAACCGGCTGCCGGCAGTTCTCGCTTGACGCCTTTCGGATATAACTTCACGAACTCGTTCGAAGCGCGCCCACGCGTGGAAATTGGTGTCATTAGCTCCGGACACTTATTTGTTTTAATTTGTTTTTTTTTCAATGATTTTCCCTTCTTCCATGGCTCGCTGTGCGAATAAACTCTCGTGCCTCTAATATATAGATGCACATTCTTAGCGGTTAATAATCTTCAAGATTTACGGTCCTTCCGCCTCCCTCCCCAAGTCGTCACTTTCTCCATCGATTTTGGGCTCGTTTTTTATCTTCTTTAAAAAAATTCATTGCCAATGATTTAGAGAATTATCATGGCACGATGTGGGTGGTCAGAAATAAAGTGGTGAAACACGCTTAGTATCATGAAAAGAAAATCCGGTCGTATTCGTGGTAGATACGAGAGACCGATTGCCAGCCGTTTCCTCCGGTTGGATATCATTTTTTTTTCTCAGGGTTTAGATCAACTCGCACTTCTCTTGAATCATTCCCCGTGAACTGGAGCGACGGTCTGTCTCGATCGAGCATTCAAACTTTATTCCACCAGCTTTCTCTCTCTCTTTCTCTCTTTCTCTCTTTCTCCCTTCCTCTTTCTTTCTCTCTCGATGTCACGGTTCCCGTAATAATGAAAACGATTCTCCGAGGCTTCTTCGCGCAACGTATAATTAATAATATTTCAATCTCAAACATTACGCGGGGAGTAAATCCTTTTTTGTCTGTAATGGGTCAATCATTGGCAAAGTGTATCAAGACGACAAAGTGTCATCATTTTTGTTGGCAATCTTCATGGACCCGTGACTTTTTTCATGAAATTCCGAAACTTAAAAAATGTATTTTCCTCATGGTTACGACTCTCAATGAAATTGCTCGATTCAGGATGTTAGGAAAATATCATTCCGACGGAATAAAAAATTTTAGTCACTAATTCTTTTTTCCTTCCTTTTCCAACCTTCTACCGTATTAATCGGATAATTTTATAAAAATGACGAAAGTGTGGTGTGTAGAGATTTGTATAGCGCAAAGAAAAACGTCGTGTGTTGCGTGGAGTTGGTGGATCCACGCGGCGAGGAGGTATGAAATAATTCTCACGACTCGACCCACTTTTGGTTTGTTCGTAACGTTATATAGTGTGAAGCGTTTTCATGCCATTGACTGCTGCAACACCGCTCTAATGGTGCTGGTTGGTTGTGTATTTTCTGCGAGACCCCTGGGTTCTTTCATCGGTTTATCGGTATAAAATTAGCCATAACTGGTTTAACGGCTCGCGGTCTCTTTCAGCACGCGTTCGGAGTGAGTCTGAACAGGCTGTTCAGCTTCGCAAGTGCGTTCTTGCTTTCCGAGTACAAATTAATCCAGGATCGCACGCGCGGAATTAGTAAACGTTTTACGGTATTTAATCATTCGTTATTTCATAAAATATAAGAGAAAATGTCTTTCCGTTCACACTTCCCGTCATAGCTCACATATTTCCTTTGGTTACGAAGTCTGTGCGGTATGCGTGATTCCGTATAAAGCATATGCTTTTCGCAGTCTAATATGATATAACTATATACTTTTATATAGTTGTAGTGTATCCGCGAAGAAGAGAAATCGTGCGCATTGTATGTCCGGGCGATACTTATCGCGACTTATCATTCGAGTCACGTGTCATAGTTGCGGTAACTTGTTGAATTTATATCGAACCATCTGTGCGGTAGTTATTTTGCAACATAAGAAGAAAGTTCGATATCGTGGGAGCGATAATGCGAGAGATCTGATCAACGTTCCTTTTTCTGTGCGGTGATTATTGATATCGTCTTTGCAATGACCGCGGAATAATTATGTTTCCCGTAGGGCTTGGCGTGTTTGGGCCTGCTGATATGTTGCTGGTGCTATTCAGCGGCAACAGCATCGGCAGCAAGCAATGGGGTCCGGTCACGGCGACAAAGTCGAAGAGCAACGTTGAACGAGTATCTGACACCTCCAGCACCACCGAATCCTCAAGCTTTTCGAGGGCCAGGAATCCCTCGGCATCCGCGTAATCAAGCCCATCACGGAGGTCCGTCGCCGCCGCCACAGATACCCCAAGGATCTGGACCACCCCCTTCGCCACCGTTCAGAAACGGAAAAATCTTGGCACCACTCCCGACGGAGGCGCCTGGTTATTTTGCTAGATTGATGAGATGGTTCAACCCTTTCGGAGGACCGGCGACGCAACGCCCTCCACCACTTCAACAACAACAACAACACTCGAATAATATTCACCAGCAGTCGTTCAATTCCGGGCACCAACAATCTCCGCCATCCGCCAATGGACTTGGACCAGCCGCTACATCTTATGGCAAACCTGCCCCTTCCTACGGTCCACCAAAGGATTCTCACCATGGGTAATATGCCCCTTAGAATTTATCATGATTTTATTTTTCTCTTATTCCAGATCCGATATGACGCCAGTTTTTCCATTTCATTGAATTGTGTCAGTCACGAATATAATTAAATTTCAAGAACTCTAAAGAGCCGCTCGTAAACGTGGTATCGCGTCTGTCGAACGCTAACACTTGCACACGGTTTTATAAGCTTGCCGACAGTTTTCGCTTCGTCAGTGAAATTGCACGGTATCAGCTGACTCGGCTTACTCTTATCGCTTAGAGTTGTAGTTCGGTAGTACAATCGGTTATAAACAAAACAGTTTCGATTTACCGTGAAATGGATCTCGTCGAATGATCACATTTAATGCTCGAATGCGAGAAACAACGGTGACAGTGTTTTACCGCGATATAGTTCCTCGGCAAAAGATATTCACCAACAAGTCATTTTTCGAATGAATAATTCACTTTTTCTTGGAATTAACATTTTTTTTTTTTTGTAGTCACGTACCTGCGGAAAAGCTACCACATCCTCCATCGCCTCAAGGGGGTCAAGCTTATCTTCCGCCCGGTAAATCAAGAAATTGTAATCCCTGTAATGAAGTTCCTTGGATACCTCTGTATCAAGGAGTTAACACGGAGGACTCGCGGTACGCAGCAGCTTCCACCAATGTCGCACTTCCAGAACCAACCGAGCCTCTCCTGAACCCACAGAAAGGCCACGAAATAACGAACATCCATAATGTTCCATCATTTTCCCAAGAAGTTCGGATACCAGATTTCGGATACGGTTCACCATCGTTCCAGCCTGCGCTTGATACTAATCACGAACCATCTGCTTCGTCGGTGCACATGAACGTCGATCATAATAACAAAAACAATTACAACCAAAACTTTCACGCTCGCATTGAATCCAGGCCGCCCGTCACCGGTCCTATCCCAAATCCTCATTTATATCCTGGCGCAATGCCCCCACTTTTCAAAGCCAAACCATTCCATCCGCCGCCATTGACCAATATCGACTCGTCCGTGGATCCTCCAAAGGGGCCGGCTGATTACCCTCAACCGGAAACATCCTTCTCCAGAGGAGGCATTGAGGATGCTCACTCGGGTGGTGCCAATTTGGCACAATCTTCGTTTTCACCTTCGACCGAGCTCAATGCTCCTTTGATGGAATCACAGGACTATCGGTCAAACAAGCCTCACGGCGATGGATTCAATCCGTCGTTTGATCACCAATTCGAGCAAAAACGTCCTCAGAACATCGAGACCTCGTTCAATGCTGTTAACGATCACGAACAAAGTTCATCCCACCATTCCGAAGCATCGCTCAATAATGAAGGTTACGTGGAAGAATTGCCACCAGGCGCTGAAACTGTTCCTTCCGGTTCCGATGATAATTTTTCATCCAACACTTTCCACGATAATCAGACTCCCAATTCTGATGATTCTGACTATAGTTATGCTTCAAATTCATCCAGCGATGATGAGCCACAGGTGTCAAATAATTTTCAAAACAAACGACCCGAATCTGAAAACTATTCGCCTCACTCAACGAGCCACGGCTCTCAGTCATTCACTGATGGTCAACACGTCATTCACTACGAACAGTCACCCATCATCGATTTGTCCTTACTTGGCGATGACAAGAATCGAAAAAACAACAATGATTCGAGTGCGTCGTCATCGACATCGACCGGTGCGGTGGAGGAACCTCCGGCAGTGCTTCAAAATCCGGATGGAACCTATGGGATCAATGCTACATGGACAGCCGAGGAATCCTCGCAGCCTGCATGGCCCGATAGCAAAATCGATGAAAAAAATATTGCACCGGTTACTGCAGCTTCTGTATCTCAAGAATTATCCAGTGAGAGCAGCCAAACTTCAACATACCAGACCTTTGAACCGTCGAGCGCAAACGTTGGGTCGAATTCTCCCAAACAACAGCCGGATTTCACTGGATACTTGCAGCAATCGTCACTCAATACTTCCGGTTACCAAGCACAAGCGATCGAAGCTTCGCAACACGAAAATCCAACGGAAGAACCGAGCTACGATATCAAACAAGACGAGAACGTCAACGCACCACGGAACTCGTTCCAAGGACTACAGATGCTTCCGGAATCTCTAAATAAACAAGATCAAGCTTTACTCAATCTCTACCCCGGCCTAATACGATTCGAGGACACTCAAAGTTACGGTTTCAAACTTCCTGATCCTCCCAAAGGAGCCACGAGTGATGAACCTTTCCTCAAAGCCCTTATGAAATCCTACAATAATTATAAAAAGGATGCAGGACAGAGTAACCAACCGGCGTCGACTCAACTGGGCAATCGACAAACCTGGTTCGATGCCTCACAGATTCAATCTGGATTGGGTTTCAAGCCTCCTCGCGATCAACTACAACGTGGACAAAGTTCAGGAGAAGCAAAATTGAGACCCAGTAATCGACAACAAGGAGCAAAAAAAAATAAGCAGGTCTGATTTTTTTTCCTCTAATTATCATTCACCAAACGATTCTCAATCATTTTATGCTGCAATGGATAAAAATAAAAAACTCAATATTGCAGGTACAAATAATAATTCCTTATACGTCGCAATATACTCCGAAACCTTTCCATCCGTTGCCGAACGACTGGAGTGCAAAGACGTCATCTGCCCAAACGCAGGCCCGAAAAGTACCAATCTACGATTCCAATCGTGATTATTTGGCCCAAGAGACTCAAAAAATAGAGAACGAAGTTTCCCAGATGTTAGAGCCGTTGAAAAACTCTTCGAGGACCAATGAACCGAACGGAGCAAAAGCGAATACTTCCATCGACGTTTTGCGACTGCAAAAGAATATCGATAATTGGACGATACAGGTAAATACTTTTTGGCCAAAACTCACAACCGTGAATACCCCAAAGTCGATAAATCAGCAAGGTTGGACAATAGTTACAAAAATAATGTGGAAAATAAATCTCCAACACAATTGAATAGATTTTATTTGAATTCTAACAACCAAACGAAATCGATGAACTTGGAACGCAAACAATCGAGCTATTAATCAATCAGAAAGCAAAAAAAACCTGTCTGGCGAGAAGGAAATTAATGATAAGAACTCAGCGTTATGAGAAACTCGCTCCAAGTAGTTCGTAGCTAATAATGGATTACTCGAGTTTAAAGGAGATAATAAAGTAATGAAGTTAGTTAGCGAGGGTGATGGAGAGAACCAACAGCGAATTATCGTGCGTGCGTGAATTACATCGTCAATTCTTTGAGGCCTACCGGTTGATTAATGAACAGTTAGATGCGGAAATGATCATGTGCGAAGGTGCCACGAGTAAGAGTATATATTGTATCGCGAATGGAACGGAAATGGTGGAAAAAAGAAAATTAATACTTATCGCGTAAAGTTTGAATAAAGAAATATAGAAGAGAGAGTGTAAAGCATGGTGAAATGCATAAAGGGAAAAGAGGCACGTACGGGTGAATAAACGAGGCATGTGGGACGACAAACGTTGGTTTTTTAATGCACGCTTTACGACGTTAAGAAGTTTCGTTAGTTCAGGCGAAAATGAAATTTTCTGGCACAGCAAATGTTTTCTCATCTCTTCCAAGTGCTTGACGAGCAATGAATGTCAATGTTTACTTGCCTCGCAGGAATACTCGAGAAGCACAACCGCCAGTACCGAAGTTCCAAAGTTTTCACGCCCGTATTTGTCGCCATCGAAAAAAATTCCCAACGAGTACCTAACGACGACCGAACCGGTCGTTTCATCCAATAACTCTTTGGAGGAAACGGAAAAACAAATTGAGGATGTACTCTCGGGCTTTAGCTTCAACGATCTTGAGCACGAGGGCTCGGCCAGTGATCAAGTCGACATTTCTCACGTTCAGGTGAAAATCACATTTTCATATATGATTAATAAAAAAATGTAAAGTAACACCTAATTATTCCGGAGTGAAAATAAAAAAATGTTCTCGCTCCTCATTCCTCTTGATTATTCAAAATTAAATTCAAGGTGTCGTCCCACGACAACGAGGTGTCATCCGTGTTTCCTCAAATCGTTGAGACTACCACATCAACAAGTGTCAAGACGTCGACGATCGGACGAGATAGCTGGAAAGAACTTCCGGTATCGATTTCGACGTTGAACAAGGAACGCGTTTACGTAGTCACGCCTCAGTCAGTTTCTACCGTCCCCACAACGAGACGCAGCAAAAGTTACGACAAGCCCATTGAAAATGAAACTAACAAACTTTCAAAAGCCAAACCAGATTTGGATCATTTTGAATCTATCGAAAGAGCCTATCAAGTTTTACCTCAAGCGGTTAACAATCTTGTTGTCGCCTCTACTGGACCAGCAACTGTCCGACTGTGGGGCATCATGGAACACGAAAAATACGCTTCGGATATTAACAACACAACGCCGCAGGTTCCAATCCTTTACGCAGGACACTCAAAGGTTATTCATTTTTCATTTAATGAGAAACGCACCGTCTCCACATCGTGATTCATTAAATCGTTGAATCTCCACTGACACGCAGTTTAATCGTTGATGTTTTTGTTCCAAGGTATCGCACGCAGGACAGTGACGGCGTTGTCCTTAGCCCGGAAATAACCCGACGAGCGAAGCTGAGACGAAAAAATTGTAATCACCTTTCGTGCGTGTATTCAACAGAGACTGCAAAACATATTTAAGACGTACGTGTATCCATTAATTCCTGTGTGCACGGTGTACGACGACTGATTTTTATTTTCGTGTGCGTGTGTTTCAATTGTTTGGACTGTATGATGAAAGAGCTGCGCGCGGCTTATCAAACCGACGAATATCGAGTGTAAACGCGCGTCGAACTCTGTATAGATTACGTAAGTAACGATATATCGAATAATAAGAAAGAAGGAGTTGAGAAAAAGGAAACGCCGATTGAGAGATTTGACGAAATTGAATGAATTGCCAATGTGTTCAAATTTAGTCACGATACCTCACAGTGGATTTTTTCATTTTTCCGCAATTTTTATTTCTCGGCTATTGTATCAATTGGATCTAAATCATTTACGGTTCATTCGATTCCTCGTCGTTTTCTTTCCAGTCAGTCGGCACGGCCAGTTCGCTTTTTCGTTCAAGGCTCAATTACCGAACGCTACAAGCCTCGAATCTACGAATAAATCGATTTAATAGTGTATTTTATAAGTATTGTACGTGTGCTAAATAATTGAATTATGAAAGTGTGTGAAAATAGATTTGACGTGCTAAAAAAAACGGAAGCAGGAAAATAAATGATTTTTTTAAGAAATCGAGAGGGAAAGGTGCGCGTAAATTGGATTAAAAACGATTGATACACATTGCACGTGTTTACAAAACAACAATTTAAATAATTTATTTCCGTATTCCTCTGTCATTTCGTATTGACGCTTTTCTCGATAGTACATTTTCGAATTCGTGTTCGCTTTCCCCAGGACGATTTCGCAAACATGGATTCGAGCCAGTTAATAACGCCAGTTGAATATCAAGACGTCCGCGTTGCTTTTTTCACGTTTGCTCAAGTCCAAGCTTTTCCCATTCTTCTTTTCCGTCGGAATGATTCTGGTTCAAATACGTGAACCGCATTGCCATAAAATTTATGGGCGATGTATGCGAGCGCGTGACCAGTGAAAACAGACCTGGCCCCGATCACTTTCTTGTTGACGCGGAGCATCGACCGGTCATTGATTATTCCACGCCGCATATCACTCATTCCGTCAAATATGCGCGACCTTGCTCCGTGCGAGGCTACTCCTGCAACTTTTCCTTTTCTTTCCACCCTCCTTCTTTTCTCTTTTCTCTGCAGTTGTTTATAATTAAGGCTTGCGAAGTTATGGCCCATACTGTTGCATCCTTTTTTCATTTTATTTATCATAAAACATGATCTGGGGTCAAATCAAAGGCACTTTCTCCAGGTTCATATATTTTCTTTCATTAATTTCTTCATCCACTCCTTTTTGTCGTAATGATCGCGTTGACGAGGTCGCATTCTCGCGCCGACTCTTCCTTTCCATCTTTCACCATGGCCTCTACCTCCGTTTTCCACTTCGTCGGCCTCTTTTAGTTTTTTTATTCAAATCTTTCTCCCGTTTTTCCTGTTTCAATGTCATGGCTTTCTCGAAGCATGAATGGATCCCGAGGCGATGAGGTTCGCTCAACCGTACCGATGAGCCAAAGTATGATAAAAGAATGGCGGAGAATCCGTGGGAGCTTACGCGAGACCATGAGAGAGGTCGGAAAAACATTCTATTGTTCTTGTTTTTTATTTTATTTTTTAACGATCCATAGGAGATTACGAGACTGGCAAATGTTAATAGGAAGATTCTGTAATGAGCACGAGAATTCCCCGTGTAATTAGATCCGTTTTGACGGCAAAATGGGATCGAACAAGGACACGACCTTAATGAGGATTGCTTGTGACGTGCATGCATCATGAGGCTATGCGACCGAGAAATTTGCTGCAAGAAACGAATCATCGTGTAACACACTCTTTGAGAAAGCTGCCGCGATGATCTTGGTAACGCGAAAAATATTTCCTTCTCTGTTTTGAAGAAAAAAATAAAAAAACAATAACACATAATACTATTTTGTTTTAAATAAAAAACGACGAAAATATCGTCTGGCAGATTATTGCACGTCCAATGAAATCTGTGCCAGCTGGGACTTTTTCCTTTTTTTACGCACTATACACATCTCCGTGACCCACATTATGATTGTCAATGATGTTGCTGAATTGGTCATTATCAAACCCGGAACGTACGAACCAAATTTGTCCCTCGACAGACCTGTGCAATTGAAAATTGAATATTAATCAATCGTCATTCGTGATTTTGCTGTTTCGTAATGAGAGTAGCAAAACAACGGGGACGAAAGTGTTTGCATTTTATTTCAAAGCTATTATTTACCAACAAGAGGTCCAAGTATCATTAGCACTATCCCATTGACGACCATTTGAATTCCTGTGGCTGATGCAAGTCTCTCGATCGGAATGTGATTTGGAATGACCAGAGACATGTTGACCGAGCGAATACCTTTTGCAAAACCCAGCCCTACCGCCACGAGGATCACCATCGTAAGATCTCTCGTCAATATTAATACTGCGTAACGAAAAAAAAAAAAGACGAAACATTATTCTTCAGAAAGAGAGAGAGAGAGAGAGAGAGGGTAAAATTGACTGAAGAGGAACGACGAATTACTTGTTCGGCAACATATCAAAAGAAACAGGCTTATCAGAGCCATGTGTCGTGCCGGTAGTCGTAGCCATTCACCAAGGAATGGCACCAACCCACGAGAAACCAAATCAACCCCAGCCAGCGTGCTCATAACTGCCGCTATTCTGTCTGTACTGAAGTCCATATCAGCCAGAATGAATGGAGTAAGAATGGCGAAATTAATCTCGGCAAACATAGCTATTGACATGCCGAGCATCATGTTTACGTAAATTGGATCTCGCAATAGATTCAAGTCGAAAAAATTCACGATACTTCGCGATACTTTTGTCCAGCAGGATTCTTCCGATTTCCCTTCAGCCCTACGGAGAAAAATAGATCAGCGCCGTTAAAAATGAAGTAGGAAATCGTCTCGGCATAAAGTCGACAGAATATTGAGGTAAAGCCACTGCAATGTCTTATCATGTTTGTTTTTTCTTTTTCAAGTGAATGATTGCTACCACCGACGGTTTTTCTAGACCATTTGAATCCGCCGGAGTTCCCTTCGTCAGCGGCTCTTCCTCGGCCAGCAGAAGAGATCTTTCTTTCGATGAAGCAGCGCGACATTCGGTCAACGATTGTTTATCCATCTTGTGATCTTCTTCGATCATCACAGCTTCGAAATTAACCGGTTCGTCAAAGAGCATCGTACAGCTGCCCAAATTAACGATTTCCAAGCTCTTCCCTGATGAGGTTCACAGCAAAGAGGAAACGCCATTCATTTTGCAAGTTGGAATCGATATGGGTTTTAGGAGAAATTGAGAATTACCTGAACTCCACCATTTGCAAGGTGCAGCTCGCTTTCCAGAGTTGAAGTGATCCTCTAAATTTGTAAAGGTGTTTGATCGCATGCGATCCACACCGTTACTTTTTCGACAAGTTGGGTCCAGATTTTTCAGAGATTCTCCTTCTTTCGGTTCATTGGCACTCTCGGTAATTGCATTCCTTTCATTGCTCGTTGTCAATTCCGCGTCTTTCAGCTCGATGTCTGAAAACCCATAACTCATTGCTGCGTTATTAGAACCACGTGACAAAAGTTTGGCGAATAAATAAGATACAGGCTAATGACCTTTGATTGAATTGAATTTCTTGTATTCTGGCTCTATCTGCTGCCACGTAGCGTGCCATTTGACCGGTTGAAGCAACAACGATCCTACCAGTGAGTGAAGCGTCATACCTCCCAGAATGATTATAGTTCCCTAATGATAGTGTGTCGATTACAATCTCCATCATCGCATTACTTTGTTACCAAATTTATTATTCGATTGACAGCGTTTCAAGTCCAATTGGATATGAAAAGACTTTTTAATTCTGTCGATGGTGCGGCCAATACCTGAGTTCCGTACGACCACATGAGATACGAAATTAATTGAGGCATCAATATCGGTCCCAGCCCCGTGAATGTCATGGCCATGCCAACAGCTCGTCCACGTTTAGCCTCAAAATAGGAATTAATTGCGAGTGAGAAGGCTGACATGGCGAGCGCAACGCCAAAAGCTTAACGGGCAGAGAATATTCCTCGTTAATATTTACAACAGAAGCTCATTGTTCAATGATCTGTGCGTACGGTGTAAGGTCGTTGAGCATTTACTTACAAGATATTAACGCGTACGTGATCATGAATTGGGTGAAGGTCGTGGCAAACGCTGTCGCCGTTATTCCAATCGCGAATAAGACTGAACCAAACAAAGCGATTTTTCTGTACCCAAATTTACGCAACAATGGCCCATGAATTAGTCCGACTCCCATACCAAACGCCGAATTCACACTTAGGATTACCGTCACATCCGTTGCAGGTACATTCAGCTTTTTGAACACATCTTTCAATACAAGACTAAAGCCTTGCAACATTGGTATCATTATTACCTGTGCGAAACGAAGAATTCATAAAAAATTATTGGACGCTCAATGTTTTCTCAAATTCTTTATACTTCATGGCGCAGTCTTTGTTGAAGATTTTTTGTTTTCAAATGTAAGACACGTTTTTGTACGTTTGAGGATATGTACTGCGTAAAAATTTCGGGATTTTCGAAACGATTGTTATTCCGACATGATTCTTAAAATTTAATTTTATCGCGGCTGATTTTTTTCTGCATTAATTCGTTTAGTATAAAGTTTTACTTGAAAAATGAGATTTCGTAAAGAAGAACTTTTCGTTATCGTGCTGATAAAAGAGAACAAGTTCAAAGAGATTTATCACTTAGAAAATCGAGTCTAGAAACATGGAGATAAATTCATATGGCAGGGTAGTGAGAGACCAAACAATACGCGAGAGCAAACACCTTCTCGTTATCTATTCATCGATTCTGCATACAAAAAATTAAAAAATGTCACATGGTACAAGAATGTGAACTCGGGAGATAGTTGGTGCGTTATCGTCTAAGATCTGGAAAAAACGATTGCAATTTTAATCTGCTCGATATGCTCTCGTGATCGGTTTGGCGACCTCAATTAATGCAGAATCGAATCATCTAATTCCACCACAAGCTCGAATGGGTCTCGCTGTAATTACGAATAAATAGATTTTTCAAACCCAAACAAAAATCTGAACATTTTTCGAATAGGGCAAACAATTTCGTTTTTTTCTTCGCGATTCTCTTTGTTGTTATTTAGTCGAGTGTAATAACGATCACTTACGTTGTTCAATCCATAGGCTATGGCTATAACCCAGCCCCAACCTCCGTCAGGTGGTACCATTTTCTTCTCCACCATTTTTACGTAAATTGTTCAGTTTACGAACAAACGTGCGCAAATGAGTAATGAAAAAATAGATTATAATTGAATTACTGTCACTCGTGGTTTTTTATTCTGGGTATGTCACACATTCTTGAGCAGCTAGTGCCGATCCACATACGCCGATAAGTCTTTTTCTCGTCACTCTCTTTTATGTTGCTTCCGGCCAATAAAAATACTACCTCTGCTCCAGGAATTCACTACGGTAGCGAGGAGAGTACGTGACGTCGAATTGAGGGTTCCGATCTGACTGCTCTCGCAAAACCGAGATGAGACACTGCCGAGATAAACGAGAGTGAAAGAGAGAGTGCAAGAGAGAGAGAGAGAGAGAAAAGTACACATGCACGCGTTACCCAGTCAGTCAACTCAGAGTGGTCGTCGTGGGCTGACCAATCTAATCACCGACCGACCTCTTATCTTCATTTTCGTTATAGACGATGCCGCAGTTTTGTACCGATGAGACCAAAGATGGACCGATTACTCACTAAACATTTCGAACATGCCAACTTTTTTATTTCAGTTCCTTCCTTTTTTATTATTCCGTTATGAGTTAATTTTGTTGTTAACCAAAAGCAACATTTCGGTGGTTCTGTATGTGAACTGATAACGACATACGTCAATGACCAGGCTCACAGAAGGAGCAAAAAAGAAAATAAAATATGAGAAAGTATTGGATGTTCTGGAAAATGAGCGAAATGAAATTACCAATGGAAAATATTTTTCTACAAAATAATTTTGTTCCATTTTATTAATTTCATTAAAATTTTTCACAATCTTATTGCTTACTTTATTATGCAATAAATAAAATTATTTCTTAGACTTGCGTTAAAATTGATAACAATCTCTTTCTCACGAAAAGCATTATGAGCAATTTGTAAAGCACAAAATTACTTTCATTTTTCAATCGTATTTGTCTTCGGAATTAAACACATTCTCAATTGGAATACGAGAATAACTCGCTCATCGGTAAAATTACACCGTTGCGTTTTACTTTGTTCCTCGACAGCGCCTCGTTGGTTATCGCATAAACAATGGGGCCAATGCACTCGTCGTTTACCGCGTGGTCCACGCCCCCTATTGATTCGCACTTATTATGAACGCGTTTTCGAGACAACGTTCCAGTGTGACTTGAAAAAAATGAGACTGTTTCCCTAAATGCCAGATTCTAATATTCAACTATTTTTAGTGAGCTCCACGGTTTTGAATATGTATTTAGAAAATTAATGTTAATTTTACTTGAATATTCTGCATTTTGTCTCCCAATAAGCGGATAGGAAATACACGCCTCCGTTCGGTAGTTCAAACGTCTTGTTAATATTTTTCTTGCTCGAGATCGAGTAGATTCGTCTGACGCGTCATGCAAAAGAGACGCGAATGGAAAGGTGTACGAAAAGTGTAAAATATATTATCGAGTATGTACGTAAGATTCGATATCTTTCGTAGAGGATTCGTTGGTTTTTTTCATCAAAAATGTATAAATTGTGAAAAAAAAAATCAACGAGAGATCGAAATTCTTCCAGGTCATAAAGTGAGCACTCATAAAAGCTGTCGCAATCGACTTAGGCGATAAATTTTCTGAAGTATGTTCGACGTTCGAGAAGTTGGAAACCGAAACTGTTTTTGTAGAATAATTAATATGGTATGTGATTCACGCTAAGTGCTTGTCATTTACTGACATTTTTTCGATCTCACCGCCGTTTTCGTTGTTCTTTTGACGTATGGCCTTCCACGAGAACTCGATCGACCACGCGATAAAAGTCAGAGTTATCAATGCTGTCGACGCATGAATGCACAACCTGTAACTGCCGCTGTAGTCCCTAACGAAACCTTGACAAACAAGTCAATCATTTAATCCGGTTTTATCATTTATTTTCTCGCCATGAAATATTTTTTCTAAATATTTTTCATCCTTACCAACGAGAGGACTCAGAGCAAGAGAAAAAAGTCCTTTCGACACCATGAATAGTCCATAAGCATGTGGCAATTTTTTCAGGCTGCAGCACTCCGAGACCGACAGATTAATATTAAGTATTACTGCACCTCTTATAAAACCAATAAAGACTAGGACAGCCATCAGTAGAATTCCTTTCGATTGCTCCGCTAGAGCTAGAAAAATAACAAAAAGTTATTCAATTCTCGTTCAAATTCAATTTTCGTTCGCCTCACACCTCGTGCACATTTGAATCTCCATGTATATGAATATAAAATACATAGACGTAGTAGAGTTCATCGCTATAAACATTAAAGCAAAGACGTTTAAAGTTTACTTACGTCATATCTTTTCACGATAAAAAAAGCTATTTCTACCCAATGTCAAAATTTTCAGTAATTATCACGTAGATAATTCTCAATTGAATACGAACCGTCATGATTTCTTTTTATTGAGGTCGTTGTAATGTCTTCTTAATGAATTCTAAGGCAAAATGTGAGGAAAAATATTTAGTTGCTCGTCCTCGTTTTTCGAAGCGAGTAATGTAATGGAATTTTTTACTCACCGGATCGACCAGCTCCAACGACTAAAGAGCTTATCCAAAAAATTCGTCTTCGTTTAGTGCCCATTTTGTCAAAGATTATCGGCAGAATCAATCGTGCCATGATATCGGTACCGGCAGTCAGAGAAAGGCAAAAAGCTATTTCTCCCTTCGTCATACCTGAGGAAAAGCAACGAAAAAGTATTAATTAATAATTGGCCAGACGTTCTTGTAGCCTGAAAGCTTTGACGTGATCTTACCAACGCTTCGAAGGAAAAATGGAGTCATGAGCTTGAAATTCGTCTCAGCGACATTGAACAAGCTCAATCCAATGATGACGTTGAGATAGACAGAATTTTTGAGAAGTTCAAGATCCAGAAAATCTGATATTGCTTTAAAAATTGATTTTAACCAGCCTCGTTGTTTCTTGTCCGCATCAACGAGACCCTCGTCCCGAACCATTGAATTTTTCAATCCCAGGCTTTTTTCAACGTCATGCTCTTCAGGTTTGTCGGAAATTTTCAAGAGCTCTTGAGTTTCCGGAATCTTTTTCGTCTCCTCTATTTCGCCATTGGATTCCGTTTTCCCAGACTTTATGGCCTGCAAAATTGACAACTGTTTTATTCTTCGTCTAATATTTTAATTGTGCGTGATCGAGCTGTTGCTTTGGTCGATTGATCGTATGAAAGAGCGCGAGGGGCATTCCTGCATGTTGGCTATTCATTGGAATTACATATTTGAATTTATTTTATTCAAAACGATCGGATTTGACCATCAGGAACACCCCAAGACGTTCCCAAGTTTTGTAAATACTTTGCAATTCAATGTAGCTTTTTGGCATGTTTTCGAATATTCCACTGGCCGAAGAAGACAACTACCGATGATAGAATGCATCGCCCAGCCACCGATAATCAGCATCGTGCCACGGAATCCATAAGCATCGAGGAGAACGTGAGCCAGCTGATTGAAAACAGGAAAACGATATTCGATCAATGAACGACAAAGTATAAAGACATGATACGATGGAATATTTCATTTCGTTATCTCCATCAGATATGAAACAAGTGCTTTTAGATTTATTGATACGCGGTCCCCGTGATTCGTCAATTTACTTAAACGCGATCGAATCGAATGATCGTTCGTTATTCGATTGAGGATAAAGCAGCCGATCCTTCGTAGCGATTCTCATTGTCAATCGATGAGAAGATTACTGTTTCCTGATGTTAAGGTAAGAGACTCACCGAATAAGTTAACGAATCGAGTGTGCACTTTTTTCAATCGAGCCATATGATTCAAACCCCTCGGGTGATTTTTTAAAGGCATTTTTTAAAGTTTAGAGTTTCAAATATAACCGCGTCCCCATAAACGAACGAAACTGAGTAGTCACTGATTTTTTATGTATCAAGAACATGCGGAATAAGATCGAGAGTACCGCCTTAAAGAATTTAGTGCGTACAAGATTTTATCGTAATTTTTGAATCTGTTTAGAAACCGTATTTTTATTTTTAACATCATATTATTCGTCGTGATTAAATTTATATAGGGAAGAATGGTAATAAAGACATAAATCTTAACCTGTGGCATGAGCATCATCGCTATCGCTGTGCCGACCATGGAAAATCCGACCGCTTGTCCGCGTTTTTCGTCGAAATATGTATTCAAGGCGACGAATGATGCAGCTATCGCGAGACCGGTCCCAAAACCAGCCATAACACTGTAAGTGCAAACTATGTGTGTGATACTGCGGGCTCTGGATGTTAAAATGAGACCGATTGAACTGATTACTGCTCCCGCAAAAGCGACTTTTCTGAACGTAAATTTCTTCAGTAAAGGTCCCACGAAGAGGCCTGAGATGTTCGTGGATTTATTCAGACTCCAGATAATTGCAAAATTAATTTTTTCATCATTGAAAAAAAAAAAAAACACAAAAAACGAAATAAAAATATATATTGTAGTGTGTGAAGATTCATACCTGAGAAATTCATGTTGGCATCAAAAACGCTGGTTATAAAACTCGTTTCCGTGGAATCGGTGTCAAGGTCCATGAGAAAATCATGGAAAACTAGGCCGAACGATGGGTCCAATGCTCGCAAAGAAAACTGTTATGGAATTACTGCTTTATCCACGATTTTTATTAGCTTTTTCGTTTTTATATAGAGGTCACGGATTTTCATTAGCTTCGGATATAGTAAAAAAAAAAAAAAATCTCACCGTTATAAAACTACTGCCCAAACACACCATCCAACCCCAACCTCCATCGGGAGCTTTTCTCGGTGCTTTCATTTTGGAATTTAGCGATTTGTCAATCGACGAATGATCGAAAATGAGAAAGGACCGGTTGAAAATAGCTGTCAAAGACGTCGAGATGCTCACGAGACTGAAACGATGCCTCAAGGGGATTCACTTTGTTATATCGTAATTGTGATTCTGTCGTTGACCGTATGATGGATTTTCCGCCTTATCTCGCGGTGTTGTGCGACACCTAAAGATAAGTAATCTTCACCCTATAACAACGGTCAAATAAGCTCCCTTTCTCTCACGGTCTCCTTATTATTTTCTTTCACCGCCTCTATTCTCCGCACTTGTATACGATTGGAATTTATACTCGATCGCAATACTACGGTCCGTTTTGTTATTCAAACTTTCCTCATCTCTCCGCTGGTAAAAATCACGAGGGGTTAAAGCACCGAATGATACCAGACGAAAAAAGTGTTGAAAAAAGAGGCGTAAGAAAAAAGATTAATAACCACACACGTTACATGCGAAGCCGCCCGCACGCTATTCATCGATATACTCGATCCCACCGAACTCTGTGATCAACAACAGCTACCACATTTTATTCGTTGCTTCTTACGCTTATATGATCATCGTCGCGATAACTACGACCATAGGCCAATCTCGAGATTATTATATCGATGATCGTGCGCCTCTTCTTTAACACGAGTCCTCTCCAATTACGGGATACATAAATTCTGAGATTCCAGCACGAGACTCTCGGATGCAGCTATTACCGGGAATCGGTTGTAGCTAACCTGTAATCTATTTTATCTCGTGACGATTTCAATATCGATCTAAATAACAATCATTCGATTACCAGAGTCAAGGCTGTTTTTTGGTTAAATGGTGCCGCCACGTCACGGTGCCAAGTGGATCGAAGTATTTTCCAATTCACCCTCCGATTTAATTGACGGCGGAACGTTCCACATTTATTATTGATTTTTATTCGAGAGTTTTTTGAGCAAACTCTGAATCCGATGATTCTTATGGGAGTTGGCGCGATGGACTGTCAGTCACATAATCCTTTCGCGGACTACTTTCCAGTCATCTATCGATCTCACTCCGGATTGTGTCGATCTGTCGAGAAAAAAATATACAAGGACGCGCGGTGGCTATACGGTGGATGGGGCATAATCGCTGTACAAGCAATCATCTCCGAGCAACGGATATGGCTTAATCTTTTTCCAATAGCAGCACGTTATGTACTCCTACATTCCAAGAACGAATTTGTTGCGCAGCGCGTAAAATATGCAGCCCAAGTCATTCATAGATTTTCCATCAACAAGAATCCACTACGATTGTTCCATGGCTAAAGTTTTCCTTGCAAAGTCCATTGTTGCCGGAAATTTCCAACGCAGTAATTAAAACGCGGAACGCTACGAGCCTGAGGCATTGGACGTTTAAATGCAGCCATGAACCGATTTTGCGAACGGCCTCTACGAACTGAAATATTCGACAACGCACGCCAACAGAATATTTGAAGCTATTATAAAATATTGTCGACATAACCGAACATGAATTTCCATATTACACGCAGAACATGTTACCTCTGTATTTTGCCTTGAAGCCTCCAAATAGTGGCAGCAAGAATATAACAGATGTAGCAACTGTAAGATAAATTATTCAAAAATGGTATATCCAAGGTCATTAGCAGGTTTTGATACACTGCTTCGATAGTAGCTCACTATCACTACAATTATGTGCAATATACGGGTATTAATTTGGAGCAGTGTCGACTCAAACGACGTGGGCGAAGAATCATTATAAAATAATTATGATGACAAAACCGAGTCGAGCAATGACCTTAAATTTGTAGGAATTCGTTTGTGGAAAAGGTAAATTTCCATTGAGGATAAAGTTCTCGTATGAATTCGTAATTTTATCTCATTTTCAAGAATATTTATAATGTGTCGAGTAAGAATTTCCCAATATTCAAGGTGGTGCCTGAAGCTACATTGCGCCGGTATTTTTCAGTCTTAATTCTCACAAAGTATGTGCAGAGGCTCAATGTAACGGCATATGCTATATCTATAAGAATAGTTTCGACCAAACGTCGAACTCATTCATTAAAGTATTTGTTGAGCGCTGATGCGGAATACGTGGCGGCGCCTGGGGAACATCTTCCAGCTCGAGATGTCTGTGAGGCGGGCTGAGTCGAATCAGGCGCTATTTACTCTTTTGTCATTGATCGCTCGATGAATCGGTATTTTCCCATGAACTTTCCCTTGATCGAATAAGAATTCATAACGAAGTTCGTATTAGAAAATCAAGAATTTCTATCTGATTTTAGAGCTTTACCTAAATATTTCATGTTACACATTTTTCCCGAGATTTTGATTGTTAATTGATATCGTAAGGCACACAATAACGAAATTACGATAGATTTTCCCTTAAGTTATGGACTTACGCCCTTCCCACTCCAAGAAATTGTGGAATCAGAAAAGTCTTCCGAATTTGCGAACAAAATCTTGAATGCTAGATTTCTCTGGATTGATCGGACGGATTCTGTTCCACGTAGGCTCATTCGAAGGATAAAAAATCATAGAAAATTCAATTCTGATACGAAACTTTCCTGTCGCCCCGTTTTCTCGTAGGAACGATTTGAAGTTTCTGTGACGTCATAAAACGCCTATTTTGCTGTATATAAGAATACGGCCGGCTCGCGCTACGCTTTGTTTTTAATACTTGGCGTTGCCCCGTCTCTTGATGCGCATTTTCAACAATTTATCGGAGTAGAGACTTTTTTATGGGATTGTGTCGATATGCGTGCGTTACAGCAACATTTTGTATTTCACAAATTTCCAAAACATTGAGGAAACGCGAAATATACATCGTATTTGGAAGGAACGTGTATAGAAGCGCCGTATTTGATTGGTAAATAAGGAGGAAGCAGATTCAATGTATACATTGGAGGATCTGGAGCTCCCGTTTTACGATAAAACACACCCAAACATAATAAATTACAATGGCGACGGTTGCTTCAGACGTGAAAAGCTCAACAGTATCCAAGGCTCCACAGGAGATCACAAGAACCAAAAAGCGTCTGTATGATAAGAGAATTATCTTCTAGTCGTGCTCGATCAATTATGTGTGAGAGTTAATAACGATCATTATTTCGCTGTAGACAACCTAACGTTCATTTTATTCAAAATCATTCAAGACGAATCAAGTCTTTGCCCGAAGTAAAAGTTAAAGGAAACGATGGGAATGAACCCATCAAAAAATTCGAAAAAATGAACGAGGGTTGATGTTCGGTCGTTGCTTCGAAGTGTTCGCGTGATTATTCCACCCCGAAAAATTACTGAGTTTTATTCGAACATATCGTACAGTCCAGCAAGAATGTCTACCGGGCATTGACGCATAAGTGAATTATTTTACCGAGGAAAAGCTTAAAATCTACAGTTGTATCAATTGAAATCGTGATATTCAGTGGTTATAACATTGGACCACTGTTTCTTTTTTTTTATACAAATAATATCATTTTAATATGCCAGCATCAATCTCAACGATAAAGGCCAAAACACAGTTTGCGGAAAAGGATAACAATCAATGCAAAAACAGTTTACAATTGTTGGAAATGAACGAGGAGATTGAGGAAGAAATAACATCGGAGGATCTTGCACCGGACGGTGGCTTTGGATGGATTATAGCCGTTTCGATGGTCCTTGTATTTGTGAGTGCAGTCGAAAATTTAAAAAAAACGAAGATTTTTGAGGCCTTTCATAAATAATGAAAAAATAATGTGTTCAAATTTTATTTTATATTTTATGAAAAAAAATTGTGAGCAGTAGGTCACGAATGTTTTTTCTTAATGTAAAAATGAAATGATGGAACTAGCCATGGATTGTGCAGGTGGTTTGAAAAAAATTGTAATTTAAAATGGTGACCATAAAAAGATCGAGGTTGCAAATCACCATGGAAATGAGTTGTTCAATATCTGTTACTGAAATTTGCTTTTATAATCGTTATCAGAAAACTGGTATGTGTGAAAACATAAATCAAAATGTCAGAGCTCATGAAATATAAAAATATAAATCATCGGTACAACCCGAAGAAACTGGAATAATTTTTATAAGTGTTTCTGCATCGGCCAGAAGGAAACTTCATTAGCGAATTCCGAACGAAACACGAAAGAGAATGAATATATGCAACATGCAAAAAACTCTACGATTCTTCGTTAACATGATTTCGCAGAAAATATTGGAAGTAAACAATTAACGAGTAACGAGTAAACAAACTTATCCATTCGTTGATATTCATCGTATTCCCCTTAATTGTTTTTCAAAAATGATCGTCCATGTAGTGCCTGGATGACATATATATTTTTTACTTTGCACGTGACGGCATCGTCATCGTCTTAATAGAATCATTTTGTGGAAGGGAGGAAATGTCAGTGATTCAGATAAGAAAATCAACACAATTTACAAAAACATGCATTCGACGAATTCAATCGTCAATAACATGTGAGAAAACGTGCGATCTTATAAATTTGCATCTAGAATGAAATTCAAAAATGAATCGATATGTCAATTAAAATTATTACTTGTTAAATTATATATTAACCAGCCATTACGTAAATCTGACAAAATATCATGAAAGGAATTTTTTTCTTTGACGTTTGAATATATTTTGATTTTTTTATATAAAAAAAATGAAAATGTTGTATTGCACCCGGTATATTCCTTGCCGGATTTTCATGACGATTAAAAAATAAATGCTTGTTTCATAAATATTAAGGTCGTGACTACTGGTCCGAGCTCCTCGTTTGCGATCGTTTTCGGTGAAATATTTGAGGCTACAGGACAAGCCAGCTCGGTCATGACTCTTCTGAACTCTGTGTTTATGATCAGTTTCTCGTTATCCGGTATGTATTCTCCAACTATCGAGTTTCAGCCGTTATCAGTTCGTTGATTGATTCGCTGGTGTCGAAATTCCGATAGATGCATCAAATACGTCAGATATATTGAGGTGTGAACTGTCATTTTCAGGCTTGCTGACGACTGCGTTGTTGAAGAAATATGCGATGAGACCGGTGGGAGTTACAGCAGCTTTATTTTTTGCTGTTCCCAACGTTTTGTCGGCGTTCGTGACTCATATTTGGCACCTCGTAGCGATCTGTTTTGTGCAAGGTATAGGGTTGGGTCTGATGAACAACATATGCAATGCAAATTTTAATTCGTATTGGGTCAAGAAGCGTACAAGGGTAAGTCTGAATTGACACAAGCGATGGGGATGCTTACTTATCGCTACGATATTATCTTGAGCTCAATTTTGTTCCAGGTAATGAGTGCAGCTCACGTGATTATTGGCTTGGGAGGAATCGTGTATCCCATAACCATAGAAAAGTTTATGAATATCTACGGATTTCGAGGTGGGTGTAGAAACTGTTTTTTTTTTTTGATTCATACAATCGAAATCGTAGGTATGCATCGGTAGCACGATTGCGACTAAAAAAATTAATACCATCGAGTGGGTAAAAACTGTATTGCAATCTTTTTGTTTTTTTTTTGTTTTTTCATTTTTTTACTATGCATTTTGTCAAAAACGCCAATTATTCAGGTTAAAACTTTTTACTTAAAAAAAAAAAACGACTTTCATTGGTTTCCTCTTAAAATAGTTCCTGTTTCTCAAGCCCAGCAATAGAGCATAGGCCCTTGTTGAACTCGACATTTTAGGCCTCATACTCTTTGTTTCGGTAGATTAATTTTTTTATTTCGCAATTTCATTATTCTCATTCCTTTCGGTCGGTCATGCCCTCAGTTTCTTTATTCGGCATTTGAACAGGGACCGCCGCTCTCACGGCTGGTCTTAGTCTAAACTGCATCGTCGCAATGATGCTGATGCATCCGGTCGAATGGCACAGGAGAGATCCGGAGGAGGTCCGGATGGAAAGGGCTCGTCTGGCGGAGGAGAGCAGGATACTAATGTCGGAGAAGCTGATGCAGGAAAAGCCTTCGGTAGGCAAATTCGTACATCCCGTACTCGCGAATCGTCGCTCGACCATTCACGCCGCCCAGGTGTTCGCTAACCCGAGCAGGTGGAGCAGCCTCCGAAGTCTAAAAGAGGGTGGACTGCGAGAGGTTCCTCTTCTCATTGAAACTCGCAGAGTAATGAGCGGATTATTGTTTTTTTCTTTTCTTAACTGATTCCGTACCAGGAAACACTTGGGATTCGTTTGTTAACCAGCAAAATAATGAAATTATAAAGAGGGCGACTGAGGTAGAAGAGGAAGGGAAAGGACGAGCTTTCTTCATTGACACGGTGCTTTTTGCAACAGGTCAGAGTTGCCTCAAACTCGGATGTCGAACACGGAATACGTCTGCGTTCGGCATCGGTAACATATCGTCGTCACATGGCCAACACAATGTCCGGTCTATCGGCATCGAGTATCGGAAACATTGCTGGGGTTGGATCGACCTACGCCGAAGTTCCATTGCGTACTATCGAAAAGAAACGTAAAATCATGCAAAAGAAGGACGAGACGAAAGATGCGAAGGAAGCGACTGATGATAACGAAGGGACCGAAGAATCGGGCCTTTTGTAAGATAATCTACTTCTTTGTCTTACACTCGTTTGCCGGATTTTGCATGTCAGTATTAATGAATCTTTTTTACTATAGAGCCACGATGAGCAGCTTGTTCGAATTATCGCTTTTCAAGGATCGAGTTTTCATGACGATGAGCCTGGGAATAAGTTTAGTCTTCATGAGTGATTTCACTTTTAGTTCGCTCATGCCCCTCATGATGACCGACCTTGGTTACAGCACGAAAGACGCGGCACTCGCTATTACAGTGTCAGCCGCAGCCGAACTCGTATCCCGAATACTTTTGGCTGT
This sequence comes from Campopleginae sp. 14b, assembly GCA_030522525.1. Lineage (NCBI taxonomy): Eukaryota > Metazoa > Arthropoda > Insecta > Hymenoptera > Ichneumonidae > Campopleginae sp. 14b. Next base: position 182,228 of record JAPYYS010000160.1, read on the forward strand.
TTTTACTCTTTTCGTCAATGCGCGACCAAAAATATTATTTTTCATCGCTATGATTTGCATGGCTTTCGCCAAAATTGGCTTTTTCTACTGCGACCATACGCTACCCGGTATTCTGATAACAGTCGCAACCATTGGGATGGTCCGATCCTGTCTTTTCGTCCCCCAACCACTGGTCGTGGTCGAGAATTTTCCCGTTGAAAAGTACGCTGCTGCTTATGGAATTTTTTCAGTCGTTAGTGGAATGATCACCATTTTCTTCGGCCCCGTGATCGGTAAGTCGAGGAGTTGAAAAAAAATAAAATTCTTTCCCCATAAATTCTCGAAGCATGGATCGTTTTATATTGTTTTTTTCCCAACAGGATTCATCAAAGACGTCACTGACAGTTTCCCGATATGTCAGTTGGTTCTGATCGGTTTAAACTGCGTGTTCATCATTCCCTGGGCCATGGAATTTCTCGCAGAACGAGAGAGAAGCAAAGAAAAGATTGATATATTGAAACGCGACTCGAGTGTCAAAGGAAATCCTGAACCTCGTGTATAGCTTATTAATAAATCTCCTTTTTACAAATCGCTTCATTTTTTTTTCTTCTCGATCGAACGGAAGTCTCTGAGTTTTTTTTTGTCATCCGTATCGTGCACTTGGAAATTTTTTAGCAATAGCAACGCAATAATCCGGGTGAGTATGGAAAATGATTTTATTCAAACTCGAGTGAATAGTGCGACAAGTAAAAATGATCAAGTTCCTCAACCTAGCATTTTGGTTAAGACGTCCTTGTTATTTCTCGGCTCGATCTTTATTCTGAAACCATCGTCTCTCTTGAGTATGATGTCGACCTTGAGGCGGAAATCCTTTTCCGAAAGATCGGAGAGAATCTTGTAATTCCGGAGGATCGTTGAGAGTAAGACTTTGAGCTTGAGCATAGCATATTTTCGTCCAACGCACGATCTGCTCGATATAATCTTAATTATGCTGAGGAATTATCGGATTTTGATAAAATGGCTAATTTTATTCTCATTTATCATACCGTGATCCTGCGCTGAATGGAATATATGCGTAGTAATGCCTACTCTGCGTTTTCTCCGCCAGGAAGTTGTCAGGGTCAAAGACTTCCGGATTTGGATAATATTCGGCAAGTCGATGAATTTTGAACGGTGGTATGACGACCGTGCTATCTTTGGGGAGGACGTAATCGCCCGAAGCTTTAAAAAAATGAAGAAAACACTAAATTATATTCCGATTATTTCTTCTTTGTCCGAAAAAAATCTCATCAACTGTTTATCGCGAGCTTACCAAGCCGCACATCCTCGTTAAGGTGTCTGGCGATTGCTGGCACTGGTGGGAAGAGTCTTAAAGTCTCCATGATGACTCGTTCGAGATATTTCATTTCCAAAGTATCTTGGAAAGTACAGGAGCGATCAGTGCCCTTGAATATGTCATCAAGTTCCTCGTACACTCTCGCCTGTCAATAAATAATTAACCACTGAAATGACGAATGAAATAAAAATATTCATCTTTTCACGAAATCAGTCAATCTTTCGTGATCATCGCGGTTTATGGAGCAAAGGACGTTCCCTCGCTTATTCATTTGAAAGAAAAAGAAGACGATGGTGTCATCATAATAATGAAATGAATAACAATGCGTAGCGTGACTTAACCCCAAAATAACACCGGGTCGTGCGAAATATCGAAATTTCCTGTCAGCCGGTCACAGAGAGCGAGAAAAGTTTTGCCTTCATTTTTCGTGAAAAATCGAGGGGAAGTTATTAAATTTGGAGTAGGAATCTTTCTTCTGGTCACAGTAATGGGTGATGCAGCTGCAGGCAAGAAATTATTCGTCAAAGTTTGCACAACTTGTCATACCGTTGACAAGGGAGGAAAGCACAAGATCGGCCCTAATCTCTTCGGCGTTATGGGCCATACTTGCGGAAGTGAGCATTCATTATCAGTTTATCTGGCTATTTGTCTGAGGAAAGATCTTAGACTTAAAAAATTCGATTGGTTTTCTTAGCTACTGAAGGTTTCAGTTACTCGGACGCCATGAAGAAAAGAGGTGTCGTATGGGACGAGAAATCGTTGAACGAATATCTCGAGGCACCGAAAAAAATGGTGCCAGGAACTAAAATGGTTTTTCCTGGTTTGAAAAAGCCCGAAGAACGAAAAGACGTCATCGCCTATCTGAAGACACTAAAATAAAATGCTGCACCGTTTTCCCATGAAAACTTTCAATTGCCACGCGATTTTGCGATTCTTTCCTTGAGGATCTAGCGATGTGATTATTTTTTTCTGCCCATGTCATTCGTCGTTGCAATGTAAACATGAGCTTTTCTACTCACTTGGACGTCTTGATGGATTCCTAACAGACAGAGAACAAAACTCGATCCCGCAGCCGTTGTATCGTGCCCCTGGAAAGTTGTCAGTGTTAATAATTCGAAAAACACTTCTTCTCAGTGTTTATCATCAAATGTTTAGAACCTCAAACATAATTGTGTCCACTTGTTCTTTGATTTCTTCGTCCGTGAGGCTCGCACCATTGCAAGCCATTTCGAGCATCATATCAAGGAAAGCGAGACGTCTTTTTTCACCTAAGATGAATGTCGATGGATTCCAGAGTCATTCAATAGTTTTATATAATAATTGCATGAAAATTATTGTCTCTGTTTCACTGCAGTTCATTGACAAAAATTCTTTCGTATTTTGAGCTCATCGCGACTCACCGACGTCGTTTTCATCAATTTCGTCCAGATCGTCCCTGACATATCGCATCTTTCGATTGCTGGTTGTCGTTTCATTGGCGTTGTCCGAATTTCTTTCGTCTTCCAACTTCTCTTGATGTTCAGCTCGAAGATGACCTTGTGCTTCGTTTTTCTTATCGTACTCTCGCTTTCTCGAACGGATGACAGAAGTCGTAAGTCCATGGATAACACCCAGAAGTTTTTCTTGCAATTTAAAGTCTTTCGATATCTTGAATAGCGAATCAGGACGTATACGGATGTCGTACTGTCTGCGATGGATGATGTCGCACATTCTACAGTGGGAATATCGAAACGGAAGAAACTGAAAAATCGTTCTTAGCAATAAAAGTGAGAATCGTTGGAAATATATTTTCCGTCCGATTCAAGTTGAGAGAGAATCTAAATGAATCTTCGGTGCTCGCGCGCGTGTATTAATTATAGATTATTAGAAAAATTACCTCCTGATGAGTTTCGTCGAGAGTATAAAATTGAAAGAAAAAAACTCGTCTTTGCTTATCGAAAGGTGGAAAAAAAAGTATATTTTTACTTCATGACCGCCATTGCGTAATCGAATCCCGTTTCGTCTTTGCGCCCTCGAACCCCCATCGCCGTTTCCAATAAAATATCGACCGTGACAGCTGCCAAATGATCGTGGCAATCAAACTCCTTGCCAACTTGCTGACGCAAGCGAAGCACAAGGTCGCGACTGTTCTCGTAGAAAAGTGGGACGAAAGTTTTCAAAACGTTCAAATGAAACGTTGGTGCGATCAATTTCCTGTGGGTCCTCCATTTATCACCGGTACTAGTGAGCAAACCTTGGCCAAGCCAGGGCACGAAGAACCTGCTTGACCGGAACGGAGATGCAAACATTACAAATGAAATTACACGATTGTAAATGGTAATAATAATTCATAGTTTAATGTTCACCTGTATTCGGCGGATTTATCGATGTGGACTGTGCTACTGAGTATAATTTCGACGTCCCGTGGATCCATTATGAAAATGACAAGCTTCGTTCCAAGAAAGGCTCTGATCACATTGCCGTATGATTCGTACTGAAGTAACGTGCAGAGAGCGTCTTTGGGATGGACACCGAGAGGTATAAGGGCATTGCCAAAAAACGGTACAGTGGGGGGTCCTGAAGCACACGAAATTACAATTAACAACACGAATCTTTACGTGAAATTCATTTTAAAAAATTGACTAACGATGAGCAGTGAAGAATCGGAACAGTTGAATAAGTTTATAACAAAAAGGAAAACAAAAATTGTAAGAGAAACGTCAACGTACCTGGCAACTTTTTACCCATTTGTACGATCCGAAGACTTTCCATATAAAAATGTATGGCAACGAGGGTCATGATGAAAAAAATAATCGGATAAACAAAAGCAGTTGGAAAAGGAGATGTTGTTATAGGAATCGCGTCCATATTTCAGAGATTCTTTCCGAAATCCAGAACCGAAACTCAATTGAAAATTGAAAAAATACTTTGCCTTGGCTTCAAAAAATACCGCGTGTGACCTAAAGTCTACGAATCCAGAGGTTTCCCTCCAATGGTGTTATTCCCGTAAAATTTTGCGGGGTCGATAACTGTCGGGACAATGAGCTTTTTGGCAAACATCCGCATACTTTTATAACCACGTCACAAGAACCGCAATGACTTGGAGTCTGAGGGAGAAGGGGTCAAAGGGAAAAGACGAAAAATTCCATATCTTACAAATTCATTGACCTGCTTGCGCCCGAAGAAACACTTAGCATCACAAATCGTCGTCAGATTATTCGTTCGATTTTGATGACAGGAATGGTGCGGCACAATGGAATTTTCACACGTTTTTACGCTTCGAAAAATATATGGAAAGGGAAAAATCACTTCAAGCCACCGTCCGAAGGGAATTATAAAAGTTCCATCTCAACACGAAAAAGGATGCCGAATGCGTCGATGCTTTCATAAAGTTCTACATTTTCACTTTTACTGAACGTAATGTGATTCGACGAAATCATCTCGATTACGTGGCTATTCACATTCCATTTAGATTTCTACGTCCATCCGTCTATTCATTGAAAATGAAAAAAAAAAGTTTCTCGTTGATAATTCCCGAGACATTGTCGCGAGGAATATTCGACCATTTTTGAATATTGGCCGGCAGCGCATAACAGGGTCAGCGATCTATTCATACGATGCAATTCATCAATCATTCATGTTTCTCGTTTCAATGTTAAATGACGCAGATACGAATTTCCGGTACGCAGACTCTCGGGGCCGAAACGTTACGAAGCAAGATAAATAATTGCATCTACAGATATTTGAGAATTGATTGTCCCTCGTTAGGATAATGGATGGGACCACAACTGAATATTTTCATAATTGAAAATTGAATTGTTCCCGAGTGTCTCATTTGTTGAAATCTTGCCAGAAATTGCCATTCAATTTCAGTTTCATTTTCATACGCTGATTCGTATATTTCGTTCTTTTTCCTTGTATCGCCGGTCGATATATAATCGTGTTCGCATAATTGGGCTTTACCAGTTTTTGGTTGAAATGGAAATAAATAAAATTCAGAGTCGAATGTTCGTCATTATGCCAACATGAAAGGGTAATTATTCTACAATCTAATGATAACGACGGGAACAAATGTTATAAAGAATAACCTGTGTCAATACCCTCAACAAACTGCTCAATAAATCAAATATTACGGTCATTTGAGAAATGCGGAATCTCATTCAGCGACGAACTTTGTACGAGCAACATATCTTACTTCCTCAAATTGATTCCGCCTATAAAATTGACGGAGTCAATAAAACTTATTCTCCAATTTTTTTTTTTGTCTATCAAGATTAATATTTCATGGGCAGAACATCAAAACCACATGGGGGGGGGGGGGGGGTAATTTGACGATCGTACGAAAAGAAGAAAAATACGATAACAAGAAAGACGACCTAGGATTTATCGAGTACGGCTCACAACAGATTGTTGTTTACTCACCAAAAGTCTGAGCTCATCAACTTGAGAATATAACGATTAAGTATAATTTTCAACGAGAAACTTTGTCACGTATACGTTCAGTGTTAATTACGGAATCAATGGATGCGCAGCGCCGATAAAAATATGGGTTAGCAGTTACATAAAATTACGCATACTCGTAAAAAATTGTTTCACCCAGTCAATGCTGCCATGATTGTCATTTTCGTACTCATCGGTGGCTCCGATGCGTTGTTTGCATTTGTTGTCCGATGCACCGTCGCGACTACAATAATGAGTATACATTTTTGTTGTTGTCATTGTTGTTGTTGACGATTCGTGGCAATTACCATTGTTTTATGTATCCCATTAAATTAAAATGGAAATTTTTTGGAGGGAAGGGTTGATCGGAGCGAGGGTTGAAATGTAACGGACCGCGTGCATCATATCGAGCGTATACCGGAAAGGTGACCGGTCGAACGGAAGTGACGTGGCCAACGCAATCACCCCCTGCGTGGAACGTGTCCGGAAATCGACCCTTCAGTCTCCTGCGCTAGCTCGAGGGAGTACGAGAAACAGTGAGAGGCTAAATAAATATGCGAAGAACGAACCAACCGACCGAGTCTAATTTGACTAAGCAACGAAATAACGATATTACTTTTTTTTTTCACGTCAAGACTCCTCGGGCAAAAGCAATGGCGTTGTGACTCATTCTTATAATTTCGTTCCCTATAAATCGCTAGGGAGTACAGAATGAACGCCGAGTTCATTTTGTACAAGTATAAAATGTGTATGGCCCTGAGTCACGAATATATAGACAATGAACGACTTGGTTGTATTGAAGTAAAAGAAAAACTGTAAATAAGTGACTCGTAATGAATTTATATTTTTCGGTAGCTTATTTTCATTTTGGATATTGAGTTGCATGTTTTTCCATATTTGATGGAATCAGTATAAATTTTGTGTTGTAACGATTATGAAAAAGAACTTGGGAAGATGGAATAGAGACAGGGAATAATAAATTTTCGAAATAGTTTCTTCTTTCAAGTATAAATAGTAAAATGTATTTGTTGTTTTTATTAAATATTTTATAGAAAAATTACAGGTAGAAAAAATAGTCTCGACGTATCTTAACATTTGTATTCGTCATCTTAATCGATTAAGGCACTGATATGTACATTAAAATAGTGAAATTAATAATGACGATAGTAATAAATTTTGATTGTGATTTTTTCGTAACGTTGAAACGTTCCCTATCCATTTTACATGATATTCAAGTTTCTTTTTCCATTTATTTTCAATTTGCCTTCCTCTTGAGCAAGCGTCAGTACTCGTAAGAAAATATTGTCAATTGTATCAGGAGTCGTGCGTGGACTCGTCAAACTTTTAAGGCACCATCTAGTTTATATTTTTCGACTCATTGGGAAACGATTCTTGTTGGAGCTTTTTTGTTATGGCTTTGATACTTCGATGGCATGGAATGGCAGTTATAATAACACTGGATCGTAGAACATTGTCGTTTTTTCTGCGAAACATTTCTCACAAGTATATACTTCGTCCTTAACACATCATAAATATATATAAATCCTTCTTAATGACGTAACTTAAAGTCTTTTAATTTACAAAAGTAATTAAGAGCTGCGTAGAATCTTACGCTGGACTTTCGACTTCCGAACGGGATCAGCTTTCGATCGATTAAAAAGACAAAAAAACATATCTATAAATATATTTGTTTCAACCCCTTATTCCTCGGCGGAAAAAAGTTCGCTCGATAAATTCTCGTTGGAACTATCGCTATCGTTATTGTCACATATCGCAAAGGCAGCCGTGCCCGCGGCAATGCGGGCACGAGATAATGGCAAGGCGCATTATTATTTTTCTCTATCTCTTTTAACGACGTATCCTTGCAGTTTTTTCCTCTATTTTTATAAATAAACTTAGTCTCCGTCATTGTACAGTATAAAACTATCGGCTTGGTAAGTACACTTTTTCATAATCCTTCCTCTTTAGAGTCCTTTTTGTGTTGTGTTTTTTGAGATCATATGTACAAACCGGAAATATAAACGAATTCTCACACCTCCGACGTATCTGTAATCAGATAAAATGAAAAATTTGTTAGACATCACTTTTCACTGCAAAATATTAACAATAAAATTGTTTGTTACTCATGAATGAAAAAAGAAAAGTGGAAATACTATAGTCGGGTAATGAACAATCTGCACGTATTGGGAAGTGGGAACACTCAAGGATTTTATACAATAATTGTGTAGCTGCTCTTAATGACGTTATAAAAGAATTATTTTCTCTTCCCAGTCAATGACGACCCCAAGGAGAAAAAATTAATGTCCTGTTCTGGGAGTTCCCATCATGTGAAATCTCTTGCTCCCTATATTTACGTACTGTTGGATTTGAGCGACGAGATCACCAGAAAGTCTTTCACCCCAGCACTTCGTTTTCTGTGAGATTTGCAGAAAAAAGAAAGAAATTTTGAAGGGATGAAAAGACAGATCGTACACTGCATTAGTGTTCAAAGATTCACGTGTTTCAGGAAAACCGTTAGGTCTTCCATCAAAAATCTAGGAGGGCGAATATCCCGAGAAGATATTCACTTCCGAGTCGGAGAAGCCCTTTTTGACCCCAAAATGTACGATATCTTCCCCCTTGGAGTTTTCATGCTCTATGTGCAAAGCTTCTGCTCCATTGCTACCTAGAACGTGTCTTTCCAAAGGAGGATACTTTTGTAACGTTGTACGGGACTTCCATTGTCCACCCTCCCATTGTATCGGAAAGCCACACACATCTCTGCGTATGAATATCTGTGTGCTCCAGAATAACACACGTGTGTGCGATACAAAATCCAGCCAGCATGTACACGACGATCAAAGAACGATCGTTACCCGATGGTGGACTAGGTGAAAAATTAAATCCCGTCCCGGAAAAATAAAGAGGCCGTAGGGCCCATTTCGCCAATGAAATTTTTGTAAGTTCCCGGAGGGGCGCCCAAGGCAACACGATTCGATTGTGGGAATTTCCCAAACGAATAAATTTTCTGATAAATTCCCGCAATACAAATTTTCTTTCGAATTCGGCACGAAAAACTTGAGTGGGATAAAAAATTTCTACGAAATTCGAATGACTCGCAAGTGATGATTCTATTTATGGAGCTAGAATTGTTCGGAGTACATTTCTTTAGCGTTGAAAAGTTTCGTGACAACGGAGTCTTTTGATAGTCGTTCGCGGTCCAGGAAAAAGCGAGATACATACGAGAGCGGGCAAGGATGAAAGAGCGGGACGAGAGGCGAAGATAAAGACACGCTCGACACTCTCATCGCGTACAGTACGCTCGTCGGCATAACTTCTTTTCTTTTTTTTTCGTTGTCTCGAGTGCGTGAGGATCCGTCAGTGGTCTCGTGGAAAAAAAGAGAAGGATATAGACTAGAGACGATGAGCTTTGATGCAGCCACGCCTCGCGGGCGTTTATATGTGTCTTTTCGTTTCGAAATCTCGAGTGTCACTTCCCGGACCGAGAGAGGATTCGAGAGTGTCCTCACTCGGATCCTTTGCCAAGGAAAGTGGGTGTCTGTGTGGAATACGAGTTTCCATCTGGAAGCGCAAGTGTTCGCCCAAAAAGAGCCGATTTTTTTTTATCACGACTGATTTTCTTTCGTTTTTTTATTTTTTTTTATTTTATCTCCAAGGTTCTGCCTTGGCGTACGGGTCATTCAAAATGAATTTCGATACTCCCAGTTTTCCTTATCATTTCCTATCACTGCGCGAGATGAAAGGAACGAAAAACGCGTGCCTCAACTTTCGCTTTTTTTCTTTCTCAGCGAGTCTCTCGATATTCCCTATTCCAGTTTCCAATCCTCGAGACAAGTCCCTCGTACGCGCGGCCAGATGTCTCGAGATCCAAGGGTACGACACGTTTTTTATTTCACGTCCACAAATCACCGAAAAAAAATGTTGTTCTGTCACGGTCTCGAAGAAAAACTTGATTGACACGGGCGTTCGAATTTATGTGTTGAATCGACAATCTGACGTTCCTATAGCGATGACGAAGCATCGAACGGCATGCTATATCGATTGTGGTTTCAATTCATAGAAATAAATTCTTCATTTTTTCAAATTTTCCATTTGTTTGACTTTTTCCACAACATCACAACGAGGCTCGCATATTTTCGTCGAGTGGACAATGTCTGAATGATTGCGCAGCGAGTCTCACACTCGAGAAACACGATAGATAGAGCAAAGGGTCTTAATATATTAACTTTCGTATATATAAGTTTCTTCTTATTGTCGTGCTGTTGACGAAGAGACACAGGGAAGACTATAGTAATTCACGACAATTATAAAGTGAGGTCATCTACGGAGTTTACGAGATGCGTCGTCGTGGCAAATTAATTTAATAAATTCCTCACTCGACTACCGCCCGGTCACGTAGCAAACGTATCCCATATCGTACATTTTATAAAAATGGTTTATAAGTGCGAGATATCGTCGTTTGCAGATCCTAGTGTCCAGCATCTTTGTGCTGGTTCAGCGTGAAACAAACACACCGTTGAAACAGCGAGTAATAAAATTACATCATGTATATTTGAAAAGTCTTGATGTGTAGGAAAAGCATGAAGAAACGTGGAATTTGATACAAAAACGAAATTTTGCGATCACAGAATTCAAAATTGAGCCAAAGTTCTGAAATTTATTCAAAAATATGCATAACTGTACTTTGTGATAAAAAATGGAGCAATTTTCGCCAATTGATTGAAAGCGATGCTGAATTTGCAGATTTTTCAAATTGACTCCAAAGAAGTGTAAATGATAAAAGATCTTTGTATACGACCGAACGTCGAGCTGTAATGACGAAACATACGTATTTAGTGAGAATTCTCGTAGAACAAAAGAAACGAGTTGCGATGATCATGCTGGTGGAGACCCGCATGTGTCGCAGGTTTCAACCGACACCGGTTGTGTCGGTAGTTCGCGAGAGTTTTCAAATGACACACGATCGCGAACGTTTTCTATCTTATCAATAAACATTACCAGCATATGATGATGTCGTTTTTCTGGGCATAAACATTTTGGGAGAAAAAAAATACGTTAACGATGCCTCGAGAAAATGCCAAATTTGAAACCAGTTCCTATATGGGAAAGCTATGGGGATATCTATTCTATAAATTTCCGAAACGTTTCGTTCTAAAAAAAATGAGTAATCTTATGAAGAAAATTCTGGTGCCTGGTGAAATTTCGTCATCAAAGGCCAACGTTGAAGATAAAAAAATATCGTTTCATCGGGATCGAGAGGATGTGTGAAAGTTTTCTTCATTTTCTATGATTCGGTGAGCGAGAGCGAAGAAGAAGCATATGGCGAGCAAAGCACTCTCGCGAGTTAAAAGACCATATATTTGAGAGACGGCCAACTTCTAGATCGCATTTTGCCGTCCATATGGCACGAAAGAGCTTCTGTCGCGCCGAGAGCTCGCTCATAATTTCGTTCACGTTTCTTGTCGAGACCACTCTGATATTATATCAACGTATGGCACGTACGAACCGCGTGTTTTCCGAGGAGAGCCAAATATAGCTATTTGTCGGAATCTTGGTTGATGGAAAGGCACCCCATAAATAAGTGTGTATCGGCTAAACTGCCCAAACTTTTTTACAATTTTCTCTGAGTCACGAAAATAGATTGTTTCGAAAATTGTGTTTTAGAAGTGAGACACAAACTCGAAGAAGACGCAAACACATTGGAAAGACCGAGCGATGAAAAAATTATGTAGACATTTATTTTCTTTTTTTTTACTTCGAATGAAAATTACTAGCAGGGCCATTTCGCGAAACTTAATGTACATTCGGTACCATTCATATTACGTGCTCCGTAGAAAGGGAAGTTTTTTTAACCGAGAAACGGAAGAGCCGAATAATAGAGGTAGAGGGAGGAAGCGAGGAAAGAGAAGCAGAAGAAGAAGTAGGAGGAAGAGGCAAAACCACATGATTCGTGAGGGAGCCGGAACCGGCCAGCCAGCCGAGAGACATCTCGACGAGGGTTTCCGGTCACACAGAAGAGTAGAACGATGTTCGTTCTTTTTTTATTTTCATTTTTGGTCTTGGCATGCTCGCGAGACGAAAGGAGGTGTGTTGAGCCTTTCTATTGAAAATTGTACAGGCGAAGGCTTAAGTCTTCATCAAAACGAGAACAAACCAAAGAAAAAATTGCGTGTACGAAATAATTGCGGCTTTCGATACCCCGAAATATCCGACAGAGAATTTAGAACTAAATCCACATTGATTATCCAAGAAATTAGGAGAAATCGGTTGAACATTTATCAACAGTTTTTTTTTTCTTCTTCGGGGTGTATGATCTTCATTCGAACTTTTGTAACCGATACGGGATGGTCGAGCGTTTTCTAACAAGTAGCAACGCTCAGTGGTTTAAGGTTCATCCTGCACAAGTTTATTTTAGACACCGGAGAATATAGAAAATGAAACCCGCAACATAACGACAACCACGTGTCTCTTCATTATGGGATAGCGCTTGTTTCTTTACGGACGACACGATTTTTCACTTGGCCAGTTTCCCCGTCGTCATCACGTGTTCGGGACGATATGCTCGAGCCACGCGCAACCACAACCACCTGGAGGACTGTTTAACCAATAAAAACAGTGGGAATTGTTCATGCAAACTTCTTACACAAGATTTTCTGTTCTCCATAAAAGAAACTCGGATAATTTTCTTCCTGCTATGACAAGTACGTGACACGTGCATTGTGCGATTCGAATCATCGCATGCTGACTGTCTCAAATAACTCGCATTCGTATTCTGTTTGCAACAAGACTTAGCGCTGATACCGCGCGGAAAAAATAAGATGACGAAATAACTTTTACGAATTTCAACTTCTTATTAAAGATTGATCGATTCTAGATTTAATTAATTTTGTGAATATCAACCGCAGCAAAGGAAATCGAAGGCTTATCTTGAAAAAACGCGACGGACGAATGTGTGCAAAAATGCAAAAATATGCTTTTATGACCATATGGAATCTCCAAAATCGAATCGAAGCGATGATATTAAAATGACTATAGTAACGCCAGTTGTCGAAAGCTCGAGACTGCGAACTCATCGAATTTCAAAGCGAGCAGACAAGAGAAATAAAAACAAGGTGAAGGGGGCATAGAGAAAAGGAAAAAAGGGTGTTTAACCTGGCGCAGTCTCAAGTTCAACGTTCATCCGTCTAGTCCCTTTGTGAGAAAATGCCCCAGCACACTCGTTCAAGACAGACTCGGGATTGGCAAAAGTTGGCGACAATGAAAATCACGAAGACGCGAGGTAGAAAGGAAAAAAAAAATTGAGAATAAAAGAGATGAGCCAGTTTCGCGATTATATTTCCGAGCTTTGGTTCTTTTTAAAAGGAGACTCTGGGCATGGATACACATGGGTATGCTGTGTACATATGAATTCGTCAGACGACAGACTTTGCCAGTCGGAAGAGACGAGTATATATACGTAGCATGCATGCAGTTTTTTTTTTCTTCTCTTAACCAGAGTACTTGGTTCATAAACAACGAGAGCAACGAGGGATGGTGCGAAAAGGAAAGAATAAGAGGAGAATGGTAACGTCAAGAAGGAAGAATGAGGACGAGCGTGTTCAATGTTCTTCGGTCACCTCTCTCGTTCTCCTTCTCCTGCTTTTTCGCCCTTCACGACGATAGTTCGCGGGTTGCTCGAGCGCGCGAGGGAACAATAATGCAACTATGTTGGTATATATACAACGAAAGGAAAGAGGAGTTTTGCTTTGGGGTTGTGCTTGGTACGTTTGTATGTATCTTACCGGTTTCTCGTTTTCGTCAACGCCGAGCCTCGAACTGCCATTGAAACGTGGTGCTAGCTTCGTTGAGATCGAGATGAAAAAGGAGCCAAAAAGTGTGTGTTTGTGCGCATGTGTGTATGAGAGATGACGAATCGTGAAACGAGATCAGACATGGGCCAACCGTTGAGTATGCTGTTGGGTATGATGCACAAGTCTTCCCTGCTCCTGTTCCCACCAATTCACCACATCCATGAACTCCCCGGATTCCGTAATCTCCTGTTTGTAATAGAGGGCTCCGGAAAATGCAGCGGCTGTTGCATCGGGACTAGCGGCATAAATCGTGCCACTCTCTTCGCTGTCACCAGCCCCGCTATAAGGTGAATTTATTCGGGGCTCAAGATTTTCCTCGTTCTGTTGATAATACTCGGAAGTTGGAGAGGCCGTTGAATTTGGTGAGAGCCGCGAAAATGTTTGTACGCTATGATTCATCCGGGAACTGAGCATACGAGACGGTTCAAGATTTTCCTCATCACCGATCGATTGTGCATAATAATCACGCGGTGAAGAGGTCGTCGTCGATATGGGATTCGGTGAAGACAGTCTGCAATCGAAATCAATGTACAACCATTTTAATATCGAATTATCATCAATTACATTAATTATGGCTGAGTGATGAAAAGATAAAAATAAATGTTGTTATCGATTTTCTTTAAAATTAAATATTTTACATACTCGGGTGGAATGTACATGCGCAACAGGGGAGCGTACACGGGGTCGATCTTGTATAGATATGTGTATGCTGCAGGATTATACTCGAATCTGGCGAATCCGTTTGGTACATAAATCACGTGAAACATTATGCCGAGGGAGAGAGAGAGAGAGAGAGAGAGAGAGAGAGAGAGAGAGAGAGAGAGAGAGAGAGAAGATGCAGGGAGAGCGAAGAATTAATGGGTCGACAAAATATGGTTGCAAGGATCGTTGGGGACTCCTTTTGGTTCGTTCTATGTATACAAGAGATCCGTAAACCCAGGGGCATTATCCATTTCCTCTCTCCCTCCGTCGTCATCTCGAGACATTTTTTACTCTTGTTCGCATAAGCTGTGTATGGATAGAGGAGAATATTTACGCGAAGATGGCGCAATTACTGCGGATTTTGACAGGTATAACGAAATAAATATGAATATAATCGAGTGACACGTGAATTAAATCCTCAAGGACTATAAGAATCTCTTGCCCTTAATGACTTATTCAGCAGGCAGTTTCGGGCTGAATGAAGGTGAAAAAAAACCAAAGCAACGAGAAGCGGGATGGCAATGTTTTGGCTTAATCAACGAATTTGGAAACGATTGTAATTTACCTCGTGGCGAGTATTATTCTCGATTTGCCAAGTCTCTCGTCTTCTTCCTCCTCGTGGAGACCCTCCGGGTCATCCTCGTCAACGTTACCATCGTCCTCAAGGATTAATCTTTCGCCCGAGCCATTGTGGCTGGAGGATACGATGCTGCTGGTCGGGGATGGCACGTTGTGTCCTAGACCAATGTTAGGATCGTATTCGAGGCCATCCGCTTCGGCGAGCAGTCGCTGAAGGCCTCTGATGTACTCGACAGCCATCCTGAGGGTTTCAACTTTCGATAATTTTTTGCCACGATCTCCGTAGCCTGCCGCAATATGACTGGGAATATGTTGACGCAGTGTCGCAAAACCGTTGTTCACTTGCTTGACGCGATTCCTCTCACGAGCGTTTCTTCTTGCGACCGCTACCGGCGGTGGTTGGCCATTTTTCCCATGTTTCTTGAGCCTCGATGGATCATAGGGTGGAAGCACACTTCCGGCATTGGTCACGTGACTGGTTATACTGCCGGTTACACTTTTAGGCACAATCAAATGCGGTTGATTGCCTAGTATGTTGCTCTCATTGTCCTGAAGCGTTCGCAACAGCATCAACTGTTCCTGATCGTTGCCGGTGATTTGCACGCGATTACAGTAAACAGTTACACCCATGGTCGTCATTTTGGAGCAAATCTCCACTGACAAGAGATCCTCGATGAATATTTAAAAAAAAGAAAAGAAAAGTGTTCCCTTTGCGATTGACACTTTTGTCTGCTCTCAATTTCGTCGATGAGATCAATGATTTTGGGACACTTTAAGATCTGTATCACTGCTACATTTCTTCCAAGAGCTTATCGCGTTCGTTGCTAACTTGCTCGATTCTCAAATGGCTCATCGACTCTAATGTCTCTCGAGGACGAATCTAATTGATGCTCTCCCGCACTACTGCTTCACGGTCTTATAAATAAAACACTCTACTCGAAGACGATGCCTGCGACTTATAAATGTCAATTAGATTTGTATGTATACAACTGTCGATGTACGAACGTAAAGCCTCGAGCAGCCGATCATTCATCTGAGGATTAATGCAAAATTTATTCCAGCGGGGTTAATAAGGATTGAATGATCAATGTCCAGTCCAGGATCCCGAATGGCTGCGAGGTAATGTTTTTTGCAGTGAGTATAATTTTCGGATTTTTTGCTTTTTGCTAAGTTCCCATTCGGCATTGCGCGATATTGAGGCCGACACCGATCACTCCTTTTCGTATCGGACCCTCAAGAGCAAGAGAGATATAGCAAAAAGCTTCTTCTCATTGCGCGCGGGAAGGAACTTTCTCTGCTGGTAAAATCGAGAGCTCTCTGCTGGCAATGGACACCAATTGTCTCCGCGTCGATGTTCCGTCGTTCTTCTCGTGGTTTTCTCGTTGGCGCCGCCGTTAAACGCGCTTTCAACCAGTAAGACCGCGCTTAAGTAAAGCATGAGGTCACCGTCTATTCGCAACGGTCGTCGACTTTAGTCAAATGTACCAAGGCCGTAGTCCCGCTCGATTGTAACATTGATATCACGTTTGGTTATTCCTTTTCGACTATCTATCATTCATGAATGATTCTTGCAAGTTCACGATCGCCGCGGACACTTATCGAACGAAAAAAGTCGCGTTAGAATTCACACCTTCGATTTAATCAAAATGTTTTATAGACTTAACTGATACGCGAGCACGAGGGAAAATAAAAAGAAGGGTATTTTTGAAGACACGTCGGGGATTAAACTGGAGCGGAGCCTGATCGATCTGCACGATACCCGATCCAAACAGAAATAACTTTGTACACTCACAAACACAGAGGCAAATGCACAGTAGTTTAAACGCGAATTCACGAAATTTGCACCTTTCGACAATATGACATAAGACAAAACGATACGAAACGCGCGGTCGTTTTTAGTTTCTTTTTAAATTGTACTACGCGAATGTCATTGACAGAGAGAGAGTCTGCCAATATGATCGTACTAGCAATGGTAAACGCCGCGTGCAACGCGCCGCATGGCGTCCGCATTCGGAATGAGACGACGAAAGAACGGACGTTCGATAGAGAGAATACACACACGCGCGAGCAACCTTTTTTGTGTCTCGCTCCCTCATATATGGGACTTACTCGGGGTACGGGATGGCGCTGCGGGTTTTGCCATTGAGCACACACATTGGTGGAGTTTCGCGGGCTTATACGGTACACCCAGTAGCAGCGAGCCCCGAGCAGAGCACTTAGGGGAGGAAGTCCTCGGTCCTTTGAGCTGCAACGGCGTGAGAGGGAGCGAGAGAAGGAGAGAAAGGAACCAGTAGTGGTGGCGATGTGAGTCGACGCTGATGGTAAGAGCAAACCATACATAAAGACGAAGACGAAAGATTATGGGGCATGCTGCCGGCGTGCCGACGAGCTTCGTGGTGGGGGATTTCTAGCACGCGCCGCGCGCCTTCGCCCCCTCGTTGTGTTCGCCCCAACAACCATACAGCCCTTCCACACTCACATTTACACGCACGCTCACAGACTAATACTTGAATACGCGTTAACCCAAGATCCCCGGAACTACCGGTGGCTGGCAAGGTGGTGGTGTGGGTCGACGTCGAAAAACGCGCGCGAGCCATATGGCGATGGGGAAAACGATCACACGCTCCTTACACTTGGTTCTAACTCAAAATGAACATACTTTTTCGAGCTTAAAATTATGCTAAGCAATTGAGATAGGTCCACAATCTTTTTCTATGTTCCCAAAATTTTACTTGTTTCATTTGCGTCTCGTCCACCGCTAGCAGCAGGCAACTCGCAGCCAAATTTGTTCATTAAATTTCTCATTATCAAGGGATTGGATATTTCAAGGTCAAGCTGCGATTTTTACAAGCAAGTTTTATAGAGACCGCAGAGCGTTGCTATAACTTTTTTTACGATGGAGCCAGCAGCTCAAAGTTCTTCAATTTTTTAGATCCTTGCGCGGTCTTTAAATGTTTTGCAGCATTCCTCAAGCACTGCGCGCGTTCGTCTGATGAGAATGTTTCCGCAGGACGCGTCGATAAATTTATATGCGGAAAAGCTCTCAGCTCATATTCACCTTGGGTTAAACGTTCTCGTTGACCGTCTCGCAGCAGAAACCGTCAGAATGACGCGGATCCTTGTTTGCCACTCGACACACAAAGACAATAATCCATGCGTAGTCCGTGTGTAAGAATTTCCTATGCGTCTGTCGCACTCCATCGCGATCATCTGCAAAACCTGAAAAAAAAAACGACGACGGAGATCGAAAAGATAGTGCGTGAAGATTCAACGGTGGATAACGGCAAATCAATGCGTTGGGTATGCGATTTGCATTTTTTGGTGAACCGAAGATCCCCCTCCATCTGACATTATTCTTCGGTTCGCCCCAACTTTTTTCATCCGTCGTGGATCATTCGCGAGATACTATTTCCGGCTACCATCCGAATAATACGAGAACTCGCGGTCATGGGGACGTTTTTTTCTCATTGAGGGGTCGCAGACACACCCCCCCAATTACGTGCATGAATAAATAAAATTATTTTTGACGTCGAATGGCTTAATAATCGTGATATATCGACAATTTTTCCAACATTATTCTAATCGAGTTTTTATCATGGTTTTCAAAATGGGAAGCCCAATGTGAAATTCCTCCAAACGTAAGTCGTGAGAAATACGTTATTGTGCCTTGAGGATTTTAAGGAACAAAATTAATATCGCGTACGGATGAAATAACGGGCCATATGCCGGGAATTAAAGAAAAATTTTATTTCTAATGATTCGGAACCTTCATAATTTTTTGGAGAATAAGAATTTTTTTTTTTATTCCATTCGTGCATACCCTCCCTCTCAGGACATGAATAGAATCGGTGAAGAGCATCGATTGAACTTTTCGTAGGCTCAAATAAATTCTTTTTATACGTCTTATGAAACCAATATCTAAGAAGTATCCCAATCGATCTAGAGTTCCAAGATTCTCGTTTCTTCGTCGTAATCATATATCCGGATAATACGAATTTTTATTTTTCTTTCCGTCGGTGAATTCCCTTTATCGAACAAACCATACTCCCATGTCATAGTTCACGATGAAAATGGACGTTGCTACGTAGGACGTTGCTGGAAAGTCGTTATTATGAATTTCGGTATGGGCCACGCGGAAGTTTCGTGTTTCTGGGAGGGCGGGTAAAAATGCAGAAGAACGTCCTCGCAGTGAGAGATCCGAGTTCCGGGGTACAGAGCGCGGCAACGCGTAGACTCATTTTTCTGTCGTCGATTGATCCGAGGACCGTGCGTCTTCGCAAGTTCGGTGCTTTTCCAAGGAGCTGTTTTTCTTTATACAGTTGCGAAACTGTGTCGGGCATGTTGGCTCGCTGTGTATCTCGTTAATGGGCCACGCAAACGTGGGCGTGGATCTCCAACGTCGTATGCGTGCCGGGCACGCACTCCGAAAAGGGAAGAAAGAAAAGAAGAAAAAATAAAAATATTGATTCCACACTAGACCATCGATAATGAGAAACATCGGTCCTGATTTTTCTCACTATTTTCTCGAGTTTTCCGTGAGCTCGCAAACGAGCGATGTTCACGCGATGTTTCACAAATTCTAGCGACGCCTCGAACCGTTTCCCCTTTCATCGGCTCTAGAAAAAAGCTCTGAGACCCGAAGAAAATCTGTACACGAATTTCGTAGGCGAAGGAACCGAAAAAAAAAACATTCCCAGGCTCATCGTAAGGCCAAATTCGACTTTTTTTCACATGGATGTAAATGGAAAAAAAGATTCATGCATCCTCGACGCAACTGGTTGTAGAAAGCAGCCAAAATTTATTCACCCGCTCTTTTTTTACCTCAATAAATGATACGGCGGACTTGATGCTTTTTCTGTCATCCTTTTTTTTTTAATTAGATCATGAGAGTGCTGAGATTCACGGGAGGTGTACAATGGGGCGAATGCGCCAGTACAGGGGCATAAATCATAGTCCCACCCTTACGAGTTTGCGATTAACATTCGGGGAACCAGATACAGGTATATATGTAAAATCTAAAGCGTGCATCTATTATTTTGCATTATGGCATGACCACCTATATATATGTCTATACGCATCTCTAGAGAAATTTGTAAAGGTCGTTCAAGGCTCAATTCACAAAAAAAACTTTCAACCGATGCCCTCAACGGCAATAACGTAATTGCAGGTTGTGATTAAGACGAAACTTCAATAACGAAACGTTAATTATTCACTTTTCGCCTTGCAATGTCATCTGCAAGCGCGTTATGCACTAATTTTTTGATTATCGATGAATCGCGCGTATGATTTTTTTTCTTCACTTATACATATTCGAGCATTCCCGAGGAGTCTCTCAATCAGGAACTCCGTTCTACTGACTGTTGGAATAAAATCAGGGAAGAATATAAAGCAGGAAAAATGTCATATTTAATGCTTAAAGATCGCTCGACCTGGAACGCCCCATATTAAAATAATCGCGGTATGAAAACGAGTACCGCGAATTCGAAGGGTGTCTTCGCGCATATCCACCGCGTTACTTGTTTTGTTATAATAGAGCGAGCAAATGCAAGGAGGGAGAGAAGTTTCACGAGGGATTTCGTGCTCATGAAGAGACCCAGTTTATACCTAAGCCATATTTGGGACGTGAACTAAGCTGGCCCACGAATATTTCGGGGCTCGAGCGAATTTATAATACAAAATATATAGAGTGAGCAGCTCACGGGGGTTGGTTTATACCCATATATATATGGTGATAAATGTGGGCTGAAACGATGGCATACGTGTATACACACGCGAAAGGAAATGAAGGAACCCTCGACGTGGCGAAGCACGGAGCGAAGCTTAATCTCTCTCGGTCCCAACCGGACCCCGGATGCACTGCTTTACGCTACGAGATTTCGCTCTCGCTCTGTTTTTTACCCCAGGGGATAATCGGAAACACCAACGGTGCGTTTTTTTGAGGATTATATTCCGTGACTCCGTCACGAACTCAACATTCAAGGAATTCAATTCTTTCATCTCATTCTCTTGCACCAAAATTCATCGCCGGATTTAAAAAAAATGGATCAACCTTTTCAGGCTTCATGGAATAATGGTTTTCCCGGAAATGGGAAATATTCTCAAAGGCTAATTAAACCTCGGATACTGCTCGTTGACGAAAGGAAAACCATCTCGTCGTCTTATTTTTTTCCTCTTGGAGCCTACCATTTACGTATTTAACTTTTTGACACTTTAATGCTTAAAAAAAAAGGAAAAGTAACATGGAAACCAATTCGAGACGATTCGAGAGTGCGTGAGGGGCTGAAAACGAATAAGGCAGAAGAAGAGCGGAAGGGAGAGAAAGAGGAAAAGGGAGAAGTGGCACATAGGACGAAAAAAAAAGTTTGTATTGGGACAGAGAAGCAACACGTGTGATGTTGACGAAGATTTCATAAATCACGACGTGCATGTACCAAGTTTCCTCACCGCCTCCCTCTCTGTCTCTATTTCTTCGCCTCCCATCAACTGGAAGCAGGAGAGAGAGAGAGAGAGTGCGTTATAATATCTCATCTTAACCAATGCCACGTGCTAACCATCCGCCACGCCGGAACCTCATCGGGAGAAGAGTCGAAAGAAAAATACGCGATAGTCATGTTTTCTTCATACACTACACGCTCCTGACGCAAAACTTTTATTTTTTTTCTGTCTCACGATCCCGTCCAGGCATATCGAAAATCCTCCGGGGAACAATCTTGCTGGATCTCATCTGCTCCCGCCCCCCCCGCCCCCGCGCGCACCCACCCCTCTCTCACACAAATAACACCCCCCCCCCCCCCCCCCCCCCCCCCCCCCCACACACCCCCCCCCCCCCCCCCCCCCCCCCCCCCCCCCCCCCCCCCCACCCAAGCTCAAACATACGTAATTAATATTTCCTCTTCTAATGATCTCCGTCGCTACGACTTTTTCATATCCATCATTTTTCATTCACTCCAGATTTCCTTTGCTCTCGTTTCATATTTATTCTCCTGCCGCATATATGAAGATTCAAAGCAAAATGATAAACATCCGAACGAGTATACAAGCGAAAAGATTTTATTTCACCAAATGGATTTTCTTTCCTTTTTCGTAACGAAATAAAATCCAGAACGAGCGAATAAAAGTCCGAAAAAAAAGTTCTGGTTTGTTTTCCCGTGGGAACGGAAGAAAATAATTATCACAAGATGATGGCACTTTTGAATCCTTTGCCGACCACTCGTGTCACGTAGAATCGCGGATTGCATAATTCTTCTCGCATGAAAGCAAAACCGAAATGTTTGTTGCGATAAAGGCGAGCTGATAATTCTGTTTGCCAGGATCATCGATGCAGGGCCACGTTAATTTGATTTCCGGTTTGGTGTGGCATTGTGCAAATCGCGAGATCTCAAACGCACGTGGTCGGGGGAATGGAATAGGGGAGGAGAATAGAGAAGATGTGAATGACACGGAGAGCAATCGCCCGTGTACGAATCGTCGGATTATGTCGGTGGGAGTTTGAGCGTATAACAATGAATGCGTTAATCGGTCGATACGACGAAGAGCAAAATGCACGTGGAGTGTGAGGATAATAAACGTGCATTCGCGAACCGTACCTGGTCTTTGTGAAACGTAATAACGATTGCTGGGGTGATTGTGAAAAGTGTGCACATCCGGCGGATCACTGACCAAGGAACTGTGAAAATTACGCCTTTTTGATCGTCAGTCCATTCGGATGTATGTGGATAAACACACATATTGATATAGTTGATGATGGTGCAGTCCGGTGGTGCGGAGCATCGAAGGGTGACGAGGTGAACGTCAAAGGGTGATGAGGAAAACCTGTGGTGCTGTTATTGCTGAAAGAAGGGGAAGGTATATGTGCAACTTTGGCACATTTTGGCATACATACGTCTGTAAATACGCACATATACATGCGGATGTGTACACATGCGTATACGATGTATGTGAGTTTATGGGAAGGAAAGAAAGGCGCGGGGCAATAGTGAGCATGGGATCGCGGGAGGGAGGGAGTGGGTCGGTGCGGGCCCTTTGTCAGGGCGCGTGCCCGTGCACGTGGGCACGACCAATGCCTACGCACTTCTGTTACGCGCACTATCCACCTTTTTCTCTCTTTCTTTCCCTTCTCTCTCGCTTTCGCTCTTCCAAGTGAATAAAGAATATATAGTTGGGCACAGAATAGAAAAGGGTCTGACGAGGACGGAGGCACAAGGCCCCGAGTCTTATACACTGCTGTATATTTATATATATCCACATGTATATAGCACGAAGCACCCTCAATATAGCCAGTAGCAATACCCCATAACGTGCTCAGCACGTAGGTGCTCTCTATCCATAGAATTTCGAAAGGTAATTCTACTCCCCTTTATCTCTCTGTCTCGATCCTTGCTCCCTCTCTCTCTCTCTCTCTCATTTTCTCTGTACTTGCATGTCTATACAGAACGCAATCGATCGGATGAGAGAATGAGATGAAGCGAGACACCGAACGAGAGAACGATTCTCGCTTTTGAAATCGCATTTTGCCTCGAGCCAAAATTCCTTCTCTCTTTCTCTTTCTCTTTTTTCAATTCGCGATCTAAATTGAGACCCTTGGGGGTGGCCTCAATAGCATATACAATGTGCCAAATTATACACGATTTATATATATATATA